>JAVCKV010149491.1:0-18420 GCA_032274145.1 Herpochondria borealis | reverse complement strand
AAGCGATATGGCTCTATAATACATCACCTGATCAACATAGAGAGCACTACAAAAAGGAAAGCATCGTTAAGAAGCTAGCCACCTGTAGGAGTCCACTTGACCACCACGCTAGCTAGCAACGGTCCAGTTTCAGTGGCCAAGAAACCTGATTGGATAATGACATTTAGAAGATTTTCGTACGTAAAATGGCAAGATTCTCTGCATTTTAACGGTTCAGAACACCGTAGCCAATCAATTTTCCCACGTATTTTCACGTGCTTTATTCCAAGAAAATGATTGGATATACATATTGAATTTTACACAAATGTTGTGTTTTTCGTTGTTTTTCACTCGAAGTACAAAATGGGGTTGAGTTCGCATCCAAGTTACGTGCATGTAGTACACATCAGAACCCAATCCAAGAAACAAACACCCCCAATTTGGTGCCATCTGTTTCCATGTTTCTCGATCCATCACCCATCACCCATCATACGAAGCCCACAACACAGACATCCATTATTCGAAAGACCTTATCAAGATGAACCTCTATTTCAAAGCATCCATCATACCTTTGCTATTATCTGGATCAGGCCAATCCTTTTCTATTGGCTCGTACTTTAACAAAGGGTCTAGCCTTAGACAAACAGAATCGTCACAACCACAATGGCAGCAATCTGATGTAGAACCAAAGCCCAGCCACGCAATGCCCGACGAGCAGTCTGTGCTCGCCGCTGAAGAAGAATATGCAGAAGCTGGGCAGATGTATGACTATCTAAGGTCCAGAGGGGAGACACCAGGATCCCGATCCCCAGACAGCGTCAATAAGAAGTCACCGACGCGTGGACTGTGGGTCAACGAGGATGGTACTATCAAGGGTGAGGCAGGCACCGATACCAGCACCAACAATGATTCCCTGCTTCCAATTAAAGGACAACCCCACTTCGCTGCCCGCGAAGAAAATGCTGATACAGGGAGCAAGCCGACTGCCAAGGACAACCCCGGATCCTACATGAACGCTTTTTCTGGCACAAATACGGGTACTTCTGAGAAGCCACAGATTGTGCTGGAGAATTCTCCTGAGAATTCAACCTTTGAAAAGAAGTCACCTATCATGCCAGAGGGCCACAGCATGCAGCCACGACCATACAAGCCTCCAGCCTCACCCAACCCAGGCGCCTATGTCTCAAGTTACTTTATGCACAGTATGCAGGCTCGAACGCCAGTCGCTGAGAAATCAGCCACCGAACCAGCAGTATCACTGGGCCACAGCATGCAGCCACGGTCGTACAAGCCTCTATCCTCACCCAACCCAGGCTCCTATGTCTCAAGTTACTTTATGCACAGCATGCGAGGCGCTGAGCAATCAGCCACCGAAGCAGGCGTATCAGAATCACGTGGTTACAGTATGACGCCACAACCATACAAGCCCCCCGTCTCACCCAACCCAGGCTCCTACTTCGATAATCTTGCCAGTGTTTCAACAGGTCAGAAAGACGATGCTGAACCTCAGCCTGCTGTGGAAAAACCTCCAACGCCATCCAAGCCTCCAGCCTCATCCAACCCAGGCTCCGATATCTCAAGTCATTGCGTTGTACCACCGCCAGTTGCTGAGAAATCAGCCACTGAAGAAAAAGCAGAATCGCGAGACTACAGTATGCAGCCACGGCGCTCTTATTTTATGCACAGTATGCAATCTCGGAACCCAGTAGCTGAGAAATCAGCCACCGAAGCAGGCGTATCTTACAGTTTACAGCCACGGCCATACAGTTTGGAGCCACGACCATACAAGACCCCCGCCTCGCCCAACCCAGGCTCCTACTTTGATAATCTTTCCAGTGTTCCAACAGCAGAGCCTAGGGGGCGACTAGCAGAGGTGAGAGCAGAGGCTGTGCGCGTCCAGAAAGAGACCAAGAGGCGTCAAGCTCAAGAGAGGGAGGAGGCTGCAGCAGAGGCCAAGAGACTTCAAGACCAAGAGATGGCAGCAGAGACCAAGAGACTTCAAGACCAAGAGACAGAGAAGGCTGCAGCAGAGACCAAGAGACTTCAAGTGCAAGAAAAGGCAGAAGCGCGACGAGCGCAGAAAGCTGAGAAGCAGCGTAAGGCACATCAAGCAGCTGAGAAAAGGCTCCAGGCCGAAGAAGAGAGAAGGTCAATTGCCGAGGAACGCCGGAAGGAAGCAGCGCAGAAAAAGGCTGAGATCAAAAACGCCAAGAACGCAGCCATGGCAGCGGTCAAGCAAGCGCAAGTGGCAAAGAATCCATCTGCCTCACCCAACCCAAGTTCTTACTTTATGCACAGCATGCAGCCACGGGATCCAGCAGGCGGATCAGAATCACGGGGCTACAGTCTGCAGCCACGGCCATACAAGCCACCCGCCTCACCCAACCCAGGCTCGTACTTCGATAATCTTGCCAGTGTTTCAACAGGTCAGAAGGACGATGCTGAACCTAAGGCTGCTGACGTAAAACCTCATACGTCATCGAGTGGTGGATCCTATCTCGATGCTTTATCTTCCGCTGATGCTTCCGAATCAACAGTTGCTAAGGCTCCAAAGAAGAAGCCCTTCTTTGCTTCACTCGCACCCAAGATTCCGTTCATCGCTTCATCAGAGACTCGCCCTGAACAACCCCCCGTGTCCAAAGATCTTTCTAAATCGCGTATCCAGAGAATCCTGGAGCGCACCTCTGGTGAACAGTAAGTACTGCAGCCTAATTTTACTGGCAGCGAGTCACATCTTTTACTCACCACATGTTATGTGCTACCTCAGGTTGTACGATGCCTTTGTTCGTGCGGAAGCACACTGGTCGCTCCTCGAGCCAAGCAAGCCCTTTACATACGACTCGAGCCTTCTCCAGGAGGTCCAGAGTGACTCACCTCCTCAATTCGTATCAGACGTTGTTGGCAGGGGCAGCTCAAGGGCGTGGAGTAAGCTTCGTTCCATCAGCAGTGACAAGGAAGTGGACTTTGACACTGTCGTGTGCGGAGGGACGCTAGGAATATTCTTCGCCACGGCACTAGCCCTCAAGGGCCACCGCGTCTGTGTTGTAGAGGAGGGTGAATTGGGTGGCGGTGAACAGGAGTGGAATGTTTCCATGGAGGAGTTGGAGTTGCTGGTTCGAAGTGGAGTGTTGACATCTGAGGACGTGGACGCAGCGACGGCAGGACCCGGCGGCTCGGAGTATTCGAATGAAGATATTGTCAACTTGGGCGTCTCGCCTTCTATCTTGTTGGACCGAGTAAAGGAACGCTTCTTGGAGCTTGGTGGAGAGCTCAAGGAGAAGACTCGTGTGGAAGGAATCGTTGTTTCGGAGAGCATCGGGTCGGCGTTGGATTTGGGTGGTAACGAGGAAGTGATCACATCACGGCTTGTTCTGGATTGCATGGGCAACGCGTCGCCAATCTCCAAACAACAACGATACGGAAGGAAGCCAGACGGTGTATGTGCTGTTGTTGGATCGTGCGCTGGAGGATTCGACCCCAAAACCAATCTTGACGGCGATATCATGTACGCAGACAGCGAGATCCAGGAATTAGGCGAACGCGGCCAACTTCAGTACTTCTGGGACGCTTCTCCTGTTGATGTTGGGCGGAACGGCAAAAAGCGAGGAGCATGCGACGCCAAAACGACGTACATGTTTACATACTTCGACGCCGACGAAAATCGTCCCTCTTTTGAGATTTTGCTGGAAGACTATTTTGATGCGTTACCAAAATACCAACCATACATTGTCAACGCAGAGGACGACTTGGACTTTAAGCGCGTTTCCTTCGCACACTTCCCCATTTACAAGGAATCTCCCTTGAAGCCCGAGTGGAGTCGCATCTTTGCAGTGGGTGGTGCATCAGGGGTCCCGAGTCCCTTCAGTTTTGGTGGATTCAGTGCTCTTACGACGCATGTTGGTCGTACCACTGGTGCAGTCTCGGCAGCTTTGGAGTACGACCTCCTTCATAAGGATGACCTTGCTGAAATCAATGCCTATCAACCAAACTCGAGTGCGGCGTGGCTATCTCAAAAGGCGATGTCAATTAGAATGGGTGAAGAGATCGATGCTACGTTTGTCAACCGATTGCTTGCTACAAATTTGGAAGCAATGAAAATTCAGAGACGCTCGATGGAGCCATTCGGGCAAGACGCATCACAATTTGAAGGCTCGGCTTCAACGTTGACTGGAAGCTCCACCATGAACCGATCATTGGTGCCACTAGCAGTAGACCAAAGCGGAATCATCGCCCTAGCCATGTGGATGGTAGAGATGGGCATGAGGGTAGCCTATCGAATCCTCTACGCAATCAGTGCACCGATTATCAAGCCTGTTGTTGATTCAGTCAAGCATTGGCGTGACCGCCGTCGTTGGAAAAGATCTCTGGAAGCTTGGAACCGTGACAGTGGGAGTGACTTCATCCTTCCCGACAAACGTTAGGGATTCCCCGGGCAAGGATTGAATATGTCAACAGAAAGAGTGACAGAAAGAGAGACAACGAGAGACAGAGAGAGAGGTTGATTGATCAGAAGCAATGGGGGTTAGAGAGAGGGCCACCAGATAGGTCCCAGGGATGAAGGGAGATGAAGAGACGGGCAAGTAACGCACAGAAGCTGGCAGCACAGAGAAAGAGAGAGAGATTGAAGGGTGGGGGGTGTAATTGTTCGCATCTTTTCTGCGTACAATTTCTAGCCACTGGCAGCGAAAGTCACACATCGCACGCCACGCATGTAACACATCTCTCTGTTCCGATGTCGAAGCCTGAACAGTCACTATATATAATCAAATCTATAAATCCAAAATGTATGATGTTGTTGCTGGCCTTTATCTTGACCATTGTTAACAGTCTCTTGACACACTCATTGTATCTAACAACATTCCTTTGACCAAAGTCCTATCGATACGGAATGGGGTTTTACATCCCATGAAGAGACTATCGTAAAATCCTAGCTGACTTGGTATGGAGTCCCGCGCCTCACTACTCATTTAGAGCCCTTGAGTGTCGCATGAAACGCATGACCGGCCACTTTCCAATCTCAGTCACACTTTGCTCATTCCTCCGCCATCCATTGACGGCTCTGTCATCATTCCACCATCTGCAACACGGAACGTTGGTGTCAGAACAGGCTCTGACGTCCGCATCGGAGGCGTCAATCCACCTCCAACTGGGGTATTTAATGAGTGGCAGGACCGCACAGCATGCCTCCAACAACCATCCTCCCCGAGGAAGTTCACGTCAACTGTCGATCTACATCTGAACCGCGATAAGATTGGGACGAAGTTTTGAGATTCGCAACTGACACCCCACCGCAGCACAACTCAGGCTAGGGGTTGGGCTCTCTACATACACTGAATACGAGGTTTCAGTCAAAATCACTTCCCGTGACAACGATTTGATTCTATTGGATAAACTTTTATGATAATATTACTGGGCGGATCTCCTCAGGAGAACACGATTACTTTTCTCCGTGTTGCTGGAACGCTGCGATGGCCTTCTTGATTTCCTTGTATCGCCTGTACTGACTTGCAACCGGTTTGATGTCGGCAAAACTCGAAACCTGGCGTTTGTGCTCCTTGAAAAAGTCCTTTTCGTAGGAACGAAGCATTTGGTGCAGTTTACCCTTCTCCACTTTGAGAGCCGCCAGATCCTGCGATGGATCCTGGCCAGATGGCGTGCTTGGTGTGTCAGAGAACGATGGTTGCTTCTTGTTACCGCCTCGCTTAGGTCGGACCATCGAAGGTCCAGGATTCTGATCATCGCTACTACTGCTGTCAGGTCCGCTGCTTCCACCACTGGCTGAGGTTAGAGGGGGCGACGGCGTTCGTTGCACTGGGAGACCACGAGTCTGTTGAAGAGACTGAACTTGGTGAGGGGGAGTCATTGCCGCTGGCTTCTTATGTGGCTCTCGTTCAATATCCGTGATCCGACTCTTGAGGGTGTTGTACGTCTCGTAGAGATGTCGAATCGGCTCCTTCTCCGCTTTGACTGGCATTCTTCCGTGCTTACGAGCAAAACTCATATCGTATTGCTTCAGCTGCTGTTTCAAATCTCTCTTGCGTGCTTGAAGATCTGGCAATGATAAGTGCGACAAGTCACCAAGGGCGGACGCTGAAGCACCCGTCGGAGAACCGGCAAATGATGTCGGTGATGGACTGTTGAAGATGTCGCGATCACTACTACCACGTCTCGGCTGCACGGCAGTACTCCAAACTGGGGGAGTTGATGCAGACGCTGAAGCATTCTGTGCATTATTGATAAACACCTCGACACCAACATCTGACTGCTTTGGGTGCCCGGAAGGCATGGGTGACAGACCAAGAGCCCTCTCTGGCTCAGAACCAATCTCAATTGGAATGCTGAGATCATTGAGAGATGTCGCCCCCCTTGACTTTCGCGTTTCGGGCTTGCCAAAGGTTCCACGACCTGCTCTCGTCATAACAACGCGTGCAAGCCGACTATTGTTGCTACGCAAGAGAATCCATCGAGTCCTCGCTCCTCTGAACAATGCTTGGATACGACAAGCAGCATCGGCACGAATTGCTCGTTTCCACTCTCGATATTGGGCATACGTCGTTGCCAAGGGTGCACGTTCGGCTGCTCCCTTTGGTGCGCGGCCATGCAACTGCATGAAAGCCTCTTCGAAACGCTGAATCTGAGATCGAAGGGCGCGACAAGCTGCGACAGTCCTCTTCCGTTCGGCAGCAGTAGACGTTAGCATTCTGTAGTGTGCTGGCTGAGAAGAAGTCGAACCAGTAGAGGCGACGGAAGCGTTGGATGATGATCTGTGATATGGGACATCGGCCGAAGAAACTGACAAGTTGCCAACCGATGATTGAGGTGAGAGTGGAGCTGCGCTGCTAGACGCGGCAGACCCAATTGGTGGTGGTTGCAGCATGGGATCTGAGTGTGTGGGAGGGGGGCTCCGCATTGTTTCTCTGGCCGCTGAAGCCGGAATTGATGGTGTGTTGGGTGGCGATGAGGGTGATCTAGGTGGCGTTTTGGTGATTGGAAGGTCGTGTGAAATAGCTGTCAGCTCACGTCGTGGTGGCGGAGACATGGGAACGTCTTGTCCGTCCGAGTTACCCGTAAACGATGGGCCAAACACAGACTCCATGGTGTCCGGAGCTGGAGGAGCACCATGAGAAGGATGGAACTTGCCCTGAGGAGACACATTCTTTGTCGTCTTTGTACGATTCGGGCTTCTTGGAGAGGAGGCCTTGTGCGAAGGCTCCGTCGTGTTCCGTGATCGTCGCTCAGTTGAAGAAACACTGGTTCCTCGATGACGATTCTTTGCAGCAAGTTCAGCATCCTTCGTAGGAACCGTGACCTTCGACCAATCCTTGGAGAGAATATTGGAGATAGAAATCCGTATTTGTCTATCCACGGCAATAACCTCCCACTCCGCAAGCGCACTCCCTCCGGCAGGATCTTTCGTAGTTCCACTCTTCATGAGCTTACGACGATGGCCGTGTGTCAACCCAAAGCCAGTGTTCTCCTGACTCAAGTCTCGAAGCTGCTGAGCAGCGTTATTCAGTGTTTCTTGTCTCACCGAATCCGCCAACAGTTGTCGACCTTTTTCATACCATCCAGAGCTGAAAATCTGCGATGCAGAGTCAAAAATAAGCTCCGCAGCAGCAAGGATGGGTTCCATATCATGTTGATGACGCAAACACCACATGGCTCCACGAGGAGGGCGAATCAAGCTTGGCGCAATGCGCTGAACAAACCGACGTTGATATCGGGGAGTCCCACAGAGTCGTCGTAGCTTACTAAGCTCCAAAATGACCTCCCCTGAGGGTTGCTCCAATGATGAAATAAGGAGAGGACGCAAAGCTTCCAGTACTTCGCCTCGTTTCTTCTTTTGCTCCATGTCCATATCCAAGAGAGCGACTCCAGCCGTCACAATACCATCATAGCACTTGGCCATGCCCTCCAAGCTCTCAATAGGGCTCATTGATAGACTTTCCAGAAGCAATGCAGCTGATAGACTGGCAGACATGGGAGCATCAAACTTCGACACACCATTGCTCAGATCGTCGTTAGCATCCACACTATCATCATCACCCACAGGCGCTCCATTCTCTAGTCGTCGCTTCTCCTGTCGCTGCATACGCCTCAAATGCCTAGTGAGCAAGATTCCATCTCGTCGCTTCGATTTTTTCATCTGTTGCTGAAGATAGGTTCTTGCTGTTCTCCGTTCCGTTGCAGATACAGCATCAAAGTATCTAATCTTGCGATGATGAAACGGTAATTTTCCAGAGGCCACTTCACCATCACCTCCAGCTGGCACAAAGAGAGGTTCTTGCACAGGACTGCTATCCAAGTCATCTTCATCACCACTGCTGGCTTCTTCATCGCTTTCTAAATCAAACGTGTTTGTACTCAGTAGATAATCTTCTTCCTGTTCATCTGATCTCGTCATGGTTTCACGTCCTAGCATGTGTACCAAAGAATAAAAATTGGTCGAGTCAGTGATAGCCGTGGGTAGAGATCGTGATGATTTCCCACGATGCCGTGATCGAAGTGTAGCTTGCAAGGAACGGCGATTCCTCCCTGGTGGACAGAGACTGAGACGCGTTCTTGCTCCCAAATGAACTGAATTCTGAGTGCACAGAAGAGCTAGTCGTGCAGAATGACATGGTTGACTTGTAGTAGTTGGCGAAACAGTCTCAACATGTTGGGGTTGTGAGGATGAAGTGTCCTCTGGCTGTTCTACGGTTTCTGTAAACCCCGAAATCGATCCTTTCGATCGAGTCCTTCTCCGAAGGGGCAGATTCTCTTTTCGTTGTCCTTCGCTTGCACTCAACACCATCATGGCCAAATGCTAAAGGGAGAAAAGACTAATCCAAACTTGGTTAGAAGATAGAAAGAGACTGTTGATGTTGTCTACTCCATCACAGTTTTACAGTTTCACAGTGGGATGGGCGGGGAATGCAAAAATTTGTATGTGAGTAGCGCGAAGACCAGCCCACGATGCTGACGTCGAATATACCCTTTTTATACAAAAGCGAATATCGAGTAAATCAGCGAGATTGCCATGTAAACGGAACGGAACGTTCGTTCTATTCAATGACAACAAAGGGTATCAACTTGACCAACCACGAAGCATTTTCATACGAAATGTCATATACGTGTCCGTAGCAAATAATGTTTAAAAATTCAATCTGGCTGGCTTCCGAACTCTCTTTGACGAGACTCGACTAAAGAAATTTGCAAACCCCCCAAATCAACAATGATCGTAAAGAACAATCAACCAATGCAGCGAGCAGACGAGTCCAATTCAATCAATTGCACCACGATGTGCTCGTGATGATTATAATAATGTGACTCACCTTGTTGTGGAAGTATGAACAATTGAAGAATGAAGATAAAATGGGTTTGAACGACAAAGGAGACAGTTTTCGGAGAAAATCCGCGAGGCCTAACGAGCAGAAATCGAATCTTTTTCGATTCCAACCCTCAATTCTCCTCCAACCTTTTCCTCCGCTCCGTAGACAACTCTCTCCAGCGACAAGGTCAGGCACTTGTCGTCGTTCAATGCTACCAACGTGAGCTACCAAACTTCAAAGGGTAAAGGAGCAGAACGGAAGAAACGAGCATACCAACTCGCAGCAACGACCCAAGGAATTGATGTGATTGGAAGCGCGCCGACTTCTTGACGTCATGGGGTGTCTTTGTCACTTTGCCTGCTGGCTCTCATTTTTTCACGGCACTTGTGTCACTGCCTGAAGCACAGAGATCAATCAACGACAGTTAAACTGCACCCTAAGTATTTTAGTCCAGTAAAGAGTCGCCGATGCGGGACTTGTGACAACAATTTCACACGACTTCATGGTCAAACAGGGAAGATTAGGTCAGCTCTATCTATTAGCAGGTAGATGTAGTCTAGAAGCTAATATGTAGTCAGCTAGATTGATTCGTCTGTCTGGAAGTTTTACGGGCCGGGTACAGCTAGGTTGAAACCTCTCTCAGTAGATTCTCCTCGCCACGGAACTTCAATTATTGGTCCGTGCTCCAAGGAAACTGTTGTTACAAGCACTCGATTAGGGCAAATTTGTTTTCTGGGTTGGTTCTGCATTTTCATCAAGAGTATTGAAATACTTTGCTGGTGGCCCACTTCTTGGGAGGGCGAAAAGTCCACGCCGCAAGGCCCTCGCGTGATACACCTATCTAAAGCTCTCTTCTCTCTAGAGAGCGAGGCAACAGCGGTCTTGGTCAGTGCATTCCGGAACAATCGTATTCGTTGCATTCAAGGTAGCTGGCAACAGCTGGTCTGGCGATTCTAACAGCGATCTTGTTATTTGCCTCGTTATGTTAGCTGTTTCAATGACCACAATACTAGTCTTGCCTCGCCGAAGGAGGAGGAGGAGGAGGGTTTCCAACACAATGACGTGTGGTGGACGAAGAAAACAACGGTGAAATCTCAAGTCGGTGAATCAGGGATGTAGAGATATTCATGTCTACTCTAGAGTGGACATACTAGTAGGAGCTAGGAGACTGGTTACCTTCATTCACAGCCGTCTATTTGCATCATTTTGACGGACAACAGCTAGGGATACACTAAAATGAATCAGGCATGCTATTCTTGTCGACTCTCGTGGACATACACTCTAGATGCGTGGTTACCTTCATTCACAGCGGTCTATTTGCCTCATTTTGACAGCCATTAGCTAGGAATACACTAATGTGCTTACTGTAGCTGACCTTCAAAATAAATGGCGCATGGTCAGTTTCTCTGCCCGATGAATCGGACGAATCGGTTCAGGTAGACTTGGTCCGGGCAGCCTGTTTTTGCTAGAGACACCGCGATCGTCAGAGACCAGATTGGGATTCGGTAGCAACTTCTTTGTTAGTTCCTCGTTCAGAGCTGGGAGGAATGCGACGTGGTTGTTTCTATCCTCCCTATCCAGGTGGATGTATTTGTGTTTTATGGTGGCATGGCTATAGACACGAGCAACAGACATTACCTCATTGCCAAAGCGTCTTTTCAGTACCTCAACGCTGCGTTTCGGGCATTGTAACACGAGATCCCAAAAGAAACATCGAACAGTTTCATTGATCTCATCTCTTTCAAAGAATTCATTCTCCCAGAATGTCTTCTCGGTTTCTCTGTCGTATGGGTACCATTTAGGAGTCGTTTCGCCTTCTTGTTGTATCAACGCGTAGGGCATCACGTCAAGACCGAATTGCTCAATCGATATGGATCCGTTACTTTGATATGAAGCCAGCCCGTATCCATTGCCACCCCAGTGCTTTCTATGCGCAACAAGCCTCTCATCTTGCTCAAGAATCTTCTCGACTCTCGTGTAGTCAGAGCTTCGGATGGCAATGTCCAGGTCGTCATCCCAACGGGATTGTCCAGGAGGTCTGTTCCGCATCGCACCCAAAAGTGTACCGGCGGTAAGCCAATAAGGTATTCCGTGCGATTCTAGATGCTTCGTGACGATTGATAACAGTTCGTGCAGGTACGTGACGTCCACTTCGTTGATCGTGAAATAACCAGCTGCAGCTTTATCTCGAGCTGGTACGCACTCCTCGTTGACTTTGTGCCACTGACATTCACCGTGGCAATAGTTTTTGACGTGCTTTCGAGAGGTGCCCTGCGGAGCACACTCAGAACAACTTGCAGCAGAGTGCCCACCACAACTCACTGTGTCCTCCTCTATGCCGCTTTTCTTCTTACTGTCACTCACGAAACTGTCAAGCTGTACGCACTCCTTGTTTACTTTCTGCCACTGACAATCACCGTGGCAATAGTATTTCCTTCCAGAGGTGCCCTGCGGAGCACACTCAGAACAACTGGTAGCATGGTGCCCACCACAACTCACTGTGTTCTTCTCACTATCATTCACGGGAAAGCCGTGCTGAAATAGTTCTCCATATCTGCGGAGTCCAATCAAGTTGTTTGCCAGGGACAGTGAGCAGAGTAGAACAACAATGACAAAGGGGGAGAGTCGTCTTGGTATAGGTAGATATTTTCCAATAATCATGAGCAGCGCAAATGCGTGTTGTGAATTGCACTGGCAACTTTTCGAATTTCTGTCCGCGGATGGCAAAACTTCGCCCTCGTTCGATGCCTTAACTTCGCCCTCCTCCGACGTAGAGTAAATGAAGGTGCCACCCACCACAAGCGCCACGGAAAGCACCAGGGCTGGAGTTAGCGGCTGATGATACACAATGGATGCCACTACCGACAGAATGATAATCTCGATTCCATTTGCCAGCACTTTGCGCACAGAATCTAAAATCTTGATGAAGTAGCTCGTAAGAATTCCTCCAAACGACATGATACAAATCAAAGGGAAGACGTCAGCCGAAAACAGTGCAGCCAATCTTTGAGAATCGAAGGCCTCATCGAGTGACACGCCTGCTAGCCGCATCGACAACACGAAGAATAGGAAAGCGATAGTGTTCAGGTACATGAAGATATTCTGAAGGTTCGTAGGGATGTGTGACTTCTTCTTCAAGAGAAACTCGGTGTAGATTGTAGCACAGCAGCTGGCAAGGATCTGTATCAATATCATCGCATAGTCAAGAGCAGACTCTGTTGACGTAGATGATTCTGAGAATCCAAAGAAGTCAACATTTTCGCTGGATCTGATGATGCATCCAAACATTACGAGTGCCACCGAGATCCATTGGTATCGACTCAGTCTCTTCTGAAATACGAGCTGATGGACAAAGGCCAGCAGTACCATTCGGGACTCAACCAACACCATGTACTTTGCAGCTCCAAATTTCTGAATGTTCACGTAGTAGAGAACATCGTAAAGGGCATACATCCCAGCAGGAAAGGCGTAGAGAAGAAGACAGTGCACGTTCTCGCGGAAGGATTTCACGAGGGTGGAGAGCGACCCATCACGGCAACGGAACATACCAGTGGCAAAAATGAGCTTCAAGCATGATTGCACCACTACTGCTGAAGAAGGATGAAGCGGCACGCTTCTTCGCTTTGCCTCGTCACTAAACAGCCCAAATGCAACCCATACACTCACATAGATAATGAAGATTGCCTTTTTGCCAGTCGAATCCAAATCTAGAAGCGCCATGATAGTTGTTGTTGAAGAATTGCGTTAAAAGTGAACAGGGCCGTTTTCTGTGCGCATCGCGATTATAAAAATGTGGTCAATCACGCGATGTTTACTTAAGCTATCTTCTGTATTATATCACGAAACTCCATCAGCGGGTGGTCTACAAGAGATTCATACTGTCCACTCTGTATTCGTCCCAGACGGCCACGTGCCGGGAACCGACACTTTTGTAACAGCTAGCCCGTGGGCACGGTTCTTTGGGCAATATTCACGTCATATACATACAAAGGCACGTATATACTGGGCTGCTATCCCGGGTGCAGTCTAAATAGAATCCACCTTCTAAAGGAGGGGCTCTATTTTTCCTATAGAAAACTGCATCTATAGAGAGACAGTCTGTACTAGCCTGTAGAAACCTATGTGCATAGATGCATAAAATTCACAATTTTTCAAGAACAAGCACCACTTGCAATGGACCACCATGGGGGCCTCTCATGTATCTCTCCGATCCCTGCTGGCATCCAGGAAGGATCTTGTATCAAAATTGGTGAGTAAAAGGACCTGTCACTGTTGTTGAGTTTGCCACTCACCTTCAGTTATGGTGCTTCTTGCAGCTAATGGAGGTGTCTTTCAGTATGCCATGTCCATGTCCTTCCCTACAGCTAATGAAGGGGTGACTGGATCTGGTGTGTTCTGCGCCCGTGGCCTTTCAGCATGCTGTGTCTGTGGCCTTCACTCTTACTACCAACATGCCATGCCCGCAGCCTTTCCCCACCTCTCAGAAGCTTGAGGCTCAACCTGATAAGTTGCTGTGTTTCCAATACAGCTCCTTCAGTACAATTTGGGAGACGCTGACAAAACAATGACATTATTTCACTTGGGATTTCATTGCGGAGTATCGCTGAAATCACCCATTTTGGTCGTACCTACACCATGTACCTCCAGTAAGTCTAGTTTGACCCATGTTTGTCATATGAGGGTAAATGAGGGTGATCTGAGAAGCTTAGACCAAGGTATATAACATACGTCATAGCACTTTTGGCTTGCATGACCTGACATGGTAGATCAAAGACATGAACAACACTGGGATTTTGACAGTATCTTTTGTTAGCAAAATAACACTTTGCAAAAATATGGGAACCCCCAAATTCACTTTACATAAGTAAGGGTTAAGGCAAATTCCCCTTCGTATACTATTTAGTTTTGGTATGATCCTAGCCTTTTGGTACTAATCTCATGTAGGTTCTACAGACGATCCCAATGGTTTTGCTGGGATTAGATAATCCGCAATCCATGTTATTTTATTGTTAGTTAGAATCATGGGTAGCAGACAAGTGTACAGAGCAGAGCACAATGAGGAAGAGTCAAGAAAGATGAGAAAAGAGAGGAAAGAGACAGGTGGGGAGAGGAGGATGGAGAAGGTGAGTTGTCTGGGACGCAGGAGGAGTTGCACTGGAATCACAGCAACTTACCTGTTTGATGGCCTCTAGCTGCTGGGCCGTGGTGCAGCATGTTGGTAGTTGCAGGGAAGACTGTGGGTGTGACATGTTGGTAGTTGCAGGGAAGGCCACAGGCATGACATGTTGGTAGTTGCAGGGAAGACTGCAGGCACAGCATGACGGTTGTTGCAGGGAAGGCCGCAGGTGTGACATGTCAGTAGTTGAAGGGAAGGCTATGGGCGCGGCATGCCAAAAGGCTGTGGGCACGGCACACCGGATTTAGTCACCGCTCCTTCATTAACTGCAAGAAGAACGATAACAGAAGGTGAGTGGCATCAAGGCAAAATCAACAGTTAGAGGTTCATTTACTCACCCATTTCCATACAAATCCCTTCTGCATGCAACAAGAACACATCCTCAGAGGTGGATGCCACCAGGGCTCAGAGAGATGCAGGAAAGGCCACCATGGTGGTGGACTCAAATGGTTGTTGTTGCAGATTTTGTGGGTTCAGTGCAGAGCTGACTTTAGAGCTCCTGTGTAGAACACTCATAGGTTTGTACTGGCCAGTAGGGGGTTCCCACCCAAAAGCGGGACTCACTCTATAGATGCAGTTTTCTATAGGAAAAATAGAGCCCCTCCTTTAGAGGGTGGGTTCTATTTAGACGGCACCTGGGGGTCGGAACTGCCTAGTAACTGTGCTGATGGGAATTCTGCCGGCTCCTTCGGGCATCTTTGGAGTTTCTCCAGGCACATACTTGGCCCTTTTCAACACCATCCCTCTGCTCGCCACCTGGGAAAAATACTTATGGTAATTTTGCCCACTTGCAGTATCTTTTTTGCCCTTACCAAGTTAGCCACAGCGTGCATTGACCCAGGGAAGAAAGACGACGATGCCCTCTATTGGCTACTTGGATACCTAAGAGCTAAACCCGATCTGGCCATCAAGTTCTATGCGAAGGACTCTGAGGAGCCTGTCTATTAGATCTGCAGCGACAACGATATACCGCAATCTGAGCTCTCGGTCTTCACTGACGCAAGCTGGCAAGACTGCACAGACACAGGATGGTTGACAATTGGTTACATGATATTCAATAAAGGTGGCCTAATCGAAGCAAACTCCATGGTCCCAACGCCAGTAGCGATGTCGTCATCCGAAGCCAAGTACATGGGAGCATGTTGTGGCGCCATGGCAGGGGCACACATACGAATGATCCTCCACGATCTCCACAATTTGGGAACACCAAGGTGGACGAAGTCGCGGTAGCACCTGACTACTTCACCCACTATCATGATGGTCGACAACGAGGCTACAGTGAAGATAGCCCAGAGCGGCAAGATGACACGCAAGACAGAGGCGTCACGTGGAACGGAGATTCCATTTCGGAGATTCCATTTCGTGCGTGAAGGCCAAAGGAGCAATATGCGCCAGCTCTTCTGGCTATCAGGAGAACACCAACTGGCAGATATAATGGCAAAGACCCAACCTGCCACAAGGATTAATCTGTACTACGAACTGGAATAGGGTTGGTGTTTCTGGGCTAGATATGACACAGGCACAAGGGTCAATATCCTTGCGACTACGATGGAGTACTGTAAGTGTCCTACTAGGGTTGGGCACTCTTGTCAACATCCAAGCCAACTTGGAAGCTCATGTTTCGAAAACTGCAGTGGCCACGGGGGGCGGTGTACGGTACCTCTTTTTTCGTCGTTCATTGTGGATGAAGATGCAAAACGTAAAACTAACACAGTTAAGGGAGCTTATAGAGGGACGTTACTGCAGTACCAGCAAAGTGCCCTGAAGCCAGGAACACAAAGTCTACTACAGTGACACAGAAGAGGTCAACACAGGAATTGCAACCCCTACCAATGATGGGAATGTGGACTCCAAATGAAAAGGCTAAACAGCTCCAGGTACTCAAAAATGAAGGCGCACGTGGTTGCAACACCTCTTTTAAAAAGTCGAGGCAAATGAAAGCGTTTAAACGCACTACTAGGCAGTTAAGAACCAGTGATCTTTGAGTTATTATTGTCACTTTCGGCTCTTCAGACTGCTGTTGACACTGGTCCGAATGTTGGTGTGCAAGTGACGACCCCAGTAAAAACTGCTAACTACCTCTTGGATCTTCTTCTGAAGACTACATCACCGAACCAACTAACGAAGAAGCTGCGCGCCAAGCGGGTAGTTCCTGAACCTGCTGGCGAGTTTGACGCTTGAGGAAGGACCCTATTTGCAATCTAATAGCTGCAAAGCAATAAAGAGACGCCGGTGAAATCATCCATGCACCCATAGAGCTCATATTTTCTAGTAGGTTTACTTGAATTGTTGTATATTGACCTCGTTGGCTCAGGGCTTGCTCCTGTCATCATCTTCTACTGTCTCCTATTTCTCGTTGGTAGTTATTATGCCGACCCCATCATGGTCTTTGTTTGGAATATACACGGGGCGAACAACACCGACTATCATTCCAGGAACGGCAATGGCAACACTCTATCGCCACCGCTATTGATCATGTATGACGCTCATCTTCCGCGGTACTCTCCCCATCGCTAGTCTGTGAACTGGGTGTGGACATTCTTCAAGAGTCGGATACTCTTCTTCCTTCTGTTGCAACAATCGATTCACAGGAGAAGGCTCGTCGTCATCATGCCACACAAGTTGCGTTGAGCTTATCTCTGCTCTACGCAGGGCCGGCCTGTTCGTAATTAACTTCGTAGCCAAGACCCTCTGACACCGCAGCACTGACAACTGCGAGCGGCATGCTGGCGGAGAAATTGAATGAAGCTACAGTCATCAAAAGTGTCGTAGGTCGGGAATTTGGGATTAAAACCACAAACCTTTCCGTAGAACTCCGAAAGGCCAGATATGTTCTGAGGAGGGAGTTCTTCGAAGTGGGGAGAAATAAGCATGCATGCTGCCAGCTTGTACGCGGTGATCGCCGCAGCGTCTTTTTCAAGCGATCTACAATAGTTTGTAAGGTAACTAATCCCACGCCAGAGAAAGTTGTACTTTCCAAAGAGAAGTTCTTTGTGGTGATGAGTCTTCCCTGCTGGCCTTGGGGCTCTAGATTTGATCTGATGGCCTCGCCTCGGTTGGTTGTCATCGCTTCTCGAAGTGAACCTTGGTAGTGCCATCATCGACAGTGTTGTTGCGGGTGACGATTTCCCCCTCTTTCTTCTTCGCAGTAGCCGGATCTTGAGCCTTGCCATCTTTTTGTTCACTCCACGGAGAAGTCACCAATTGGTAGATTCCCAAGCCCACGCTTCCCGCAAGGACACCAAAGATTGCGAGCTCGCCTCTGGACATGTTTGTGGGATCTTTCTTCAGGCCGTGCGGGAGTCTTGGAGGCATGGTGATGATATACTTTAGCCAAGAGCAACGCTTAAGTTCCCCATGGGTGAAGTTTCATTGGAAGAACGAGAAGAGGAAGAATTGAAGCAGCCAATGTCCATAAATGGTGTTCTTAAAGGCAAAATTCTGAATGGTACCTGCGCTGCTCACTACAAGGAGGAGGAATTGGAACTGAGATACTCCTACAAGGTTGGAATATAATTTCTGCTGCCTTGTATCTTGAACTCACTATGCAATTATTAACGAAAAATGTTGCAGCTCTGAAGCTTGGTTTGTTCTGAATTGCTTGAAACTCGTAATCTTTTACTGTCAACAATGTTTGGTGAGCCTTTGAACTTGTTGCAGGATGAGGCACTTTCATTTATTCCAAAAATTTCTCTGCCTTCAAATGCATTATCATTTGCATTCAAGCGTCGGTTTGGTCCTTCTGATAAGTTGAGGTTAGGTTACAAACTCTGTAAGAGCGTTAGATGGCTAATTCCATATAGTTGATTGTAGTTCGTTTGATTTTAGCTCACAGCCCTTGTTCCTAAATCTATAATTTTGCCTTCAAATTCATCAGCTATTGGTACGATAGATATTATTCATACTGCTCATTCCAGAGATGGTTTTGCCAAAGGAGAAGGTTTCGTCAAAGGA
>JAVCKV010149490.1:0-52375 GCA_032274145.1 Herpochondria borealis | reverse complement strand
CGTTGTCGCGCCTTGTCAATATCTAAAATGAAGATACCTCCAACACCTCAATCTCAAACGCTTTGAGTATATATGGCTGTGATGAGTACAAAAAAACTTCTCTATGCCAAGTTTAGATCAAATTTGCGCTCAATCAATAACAGACTCATCACACAATCAAAAATACAATCAAAAATACAATCAAAAATACAATCAAAACAGGGATAAGATACAGCTTCTACTCTAACCTTTTAGCGCTTAATGTCCATGCACTTAACCAATAATAAAAAACCGGCACAAAAAATACAGCAAGGAAGGTTGCACAAAGCATACCACCCATCACACCCATACCTACACTCTGACGGGCACCAGCACCAGCACCAGTACTAAAAGCTAAAGGTATAACACCTAGAATAAAGGCAAGAGACGTCATTAAAATTGGTCTAAACCGGAGCCTTGCTGCTTCAATCGCTGCTGCTGCAGGATGCGCGCCTTTTTTCTCGAGAATATGTGCATACTCCACAATTAATATGCCATTTCTTGCCGCCAAACCAAGCAAAGTAATTAAACCAATTTGAAAGTACACATCGTTTGTCAAGCCTGTGAGATTAATAGCTGCAAAAGCACCGAATGTACCAAAAGGCAATGCCATTAAAATGCTGAATGGCAATGACCATTTCTCATATAATGCAGCCAAAATAAGGAAAACCATTAAAATTGCAGCTAAAAAAGCAAAATTTGAACTGCCAGCACTGCGTATCTCTTGTAAAGATGCGCCTGCCCATGAGAGGCTAAATCCTGGTGGTAAAGCTTGGTTGCCTATACGAGTAATGTCATCTAAAACCTCACTAGAGGCGTAGCCTGGCGTGCCTGAACCCTGAATCTTGACAGCTAAAAGATTATTGTACCTCTCGAGCGTATCTGGACCAGACACAAATTCTACGTTTGCAATTGAAGCAAGAGAAACCATCTGGCCATCTCTATTTGGGACAGGGATTTTGCCAATGTCATCAGGAGACATCCTAAATTCAGCATCTGCTGATAATAAAACTTGCCATAGTCGCCCTTTATGAGCAAAATCATTGACATAATAGCTCCCCATTGTCGCGCTTAAAGTTTGAAACACTGTGCCAATATTGACACCCATCAACTTGGCTTGCTCATAATCTAAATTAAGTTTAAGCTGAGGTGCATTTGGCTTCCAGCTCGTAAAAATCTGCCCTTTACCAAGTACAGGGCTTTGGTAAGCAGCCCCCATAAATGCTCCCATTGCACTTTGCAATGCTTCATGGCCTTGGCGAGCATTATCTTGAATATAAACTTCAAAACCACCTGCATTTCCAAGCCCCATAATAGCAGGAGGGTTAAAAGCAATGACTAAAGCTTCATCGATACCTGCAGTTTTCATAAAAAAGTCGCCAACAAGCGCTTTGCCATCTACATCTCTCTCATTCCAAGGATGCTGTGCTACGAAAAGTGTGGCAACATTATTTTTATAGCCGTTCCCAAGAAAATCAAAACCAGCAAAGGAAACAATATCTTTATTTGCAGGATGAGACCGAATCGCTTCTTCAACCTCTTTCAAAACACTCTCTGTTCTTTGCAATGTTGAACCATCTGGTAAAATAACAACTGCTATATAATATCCTTGGTCTTCATCAGGGACGAGAGAACTTGGCGTTATTTGAAAAAGCTGAAAAGTAGCAAATACCATCGCTGCAAAAAGCCCAAGAGGAAGTGCACCTTTTTTAAGAAAAAGACGCACTCCAGCTAAATAACCCCCAGTTATTTTGTCAAAAATCGTATTAAAAATCGCAAAAAACCCACGCTTAGGTTCAGTCTGTGGTTTCAAAATAACCACACATAAAGTTGGTGTTAATACCAACGCAACAACACAAGACCAGCACACTGCAATTGATAAGGTAATTGCGAACTGTCGGTAAAGCTCACCAGATAACCCATCTAAAAATGCAACAGGGATATAGGCTGCAACCAAAACTAATACAATAGCAATAACAGGGCCTGTCACTTCCTCCATCGCTTGCAAAGCTGCCTCTTTCGGCGATTTGCCCTGCTCTCGCATAATTCTTTCAACATTCTCAAGAACAACAATAGCATCATCTACCACAATTCCGATCGAGAGCACTAACCCAAAAAGTGTGAGCGTATTGATAGAATAGCCAAGGAAATACATTCCAATAAACGTGCCGACCAAAGAAACAGGAACTGCAAGGCATGGAATCAATGTTGCTCGAATATCTTGCAAAAAGATAAACACTACCAAAAAGACCAACACCATTGCCTCAATGAGCGTCTTAACAACTTCTTCTATAGAAACCTCTATAAAGCGCGTAGTATCATATGGCACGCCGTATTCTAAGCCTTGAGGAAAATTTTCAGCAAGGGCAGCAACCTCAGTATTCACTGCATCAACAACGCTTAATGCATTCGCGCCTGACTGCAAAAAAACACCGACTAACGTAGCAGGTTGCCCATTAAAAGACCCAGAAAAGTCATAATCTTTACTCCCTAAGCTTACCCTTGCAACATCGGCAAGCCTTAAAATCTCTCCATTCGGCGTCGCCCGTATTATAATTTGACTAAATTCTTCTGGCGTGGAGAGCCGCTCAGGCGCTAAGATGGAATACACTAATTGCTGATCATTTTCAGCAATTGGAGTCGCACCAACTTTACCAGCAGCATATTGACTATTCTGTTCACGTATAGCAGCAAGTACTTCTTGCACTGACACTTGAGTTGCTGCCAATCGATCCGGCTGCATCCAAATTCTCATAGCATAATCTTTCGCCCCAAAGATCTGTACATTTGTTGTGCCAGGAATTCGTTTGAGACGATCAAGTATATTTAGAGTGACATAATTAGAGGTTTCAATATCAGTCATGGACTCATCTGGCGAATAAAATGCAATCACCTGTAAAAAACTTGATGACCCTTTTTCGACCACAACACCTTGACGGCGTACCTCTTCTGGTAAACGAGCTTCAACTTGTTTTACTCGATTATTCACAGTAACTGCCGCTAAATCAACATCACTTCCAATTTCAAATGCAAGCTGTATACTCACGACACCTGCATTTGTTGATGTTGATGACATTGACATTAAATTTTCAATGCCATTCAGCGCATTTTCAATAGGGGCAGCAACGCTCAGTTCAAGAACCTCTGAAGATGCACCTGGATAAACAGCGGTCACTTGTACAACTGGTGGTGCTATCTCAGGGTACTGAGCAATAGGAAGCTGTGGTAATGCAGCAACCCCCATAATCACAATAAAAAGCGATATGACCGTCGCGAATATAGGACGTTCAATACAGTAGCGGGATATCATGAAGCAAGCCTCTCAAAAAAAGAAAATATTTTTGATTGTGACGTTAATTTTTAAATTGATTGTTCAGATAATGCTTGTCCGTCCATCCCTTGAACTTGTAATGGCCCAGCAGCTTGAACAGGTGTCATTGGTGCAAATATTCGAGCATGACCAGAGACTATAATTTGATCATCCGGCACTAAACCTTGGCGTATGACCCAATAATTTTCATTATTGAGCACCGCCCACTCACCAACAGTCACAGGCTGAGGTTGCGCAGCATACCCATGCTTTTGTTGTGCATACCGATAGACAAACTTACCTTGTGGACCATCAATAACAGCAGCTTGTGGAATTGCTATTGCATTTGGCCTATAAGCACCTTCAACAAAAATTCGCAAATATTGGCCTGGATGTAATATGCCTTTGGCATTTGGAAAAGAAGCTATGCCTTCTTGAGAGCCAGTTAATGGATTGACGCGAACATCAATAAACTGTATTGAGCCTTGCTCTGCGTGAAATTGATTAAAACTAAACTTAAGCCTTGCTTTCCATGCATCTTTAGAGGGTAAAAGAATTGCACCTGAAGCTGCTTCTGCTTTTATTGCTTGATAAGCACGTGTAGGCAAGCTAAACCTTGCATGCATAGGACTAATTTTACTTAAATGAACCAGTATATCTTCAGCGCCTTGTACATAGTCACCTTCTGAGACTAAAGATCGACTTATAATACCTGCAATCGGCGCTTTAACTTGTGTGTAGGCCAAACTCACTTCTGCTTCTTGGATGCGTGCTGCTGCGGCCTGAATATCTGCAACTGCAATTGCTTTTGCTGAAATAGCATCATCTACGTCTTTTTGGGCAATCGCTCTTTGAGACTTCAAAGTATTTACACGACGTAAATTTCGATTTGCTTGATCCAATCTTGCTTGCAAAGCAGCCTGATCAGCTTTTTCTCGATCAAGCGCAGCTGTCAGCTGTTCAGATTCTAACGAATACAGTAGCTGTCCTTTTTTGACTTGGTCTCCATCGTTAAACTCAACAGCTTTAATTCGCCCACCTAAACGAGCCCTGATTTCAACTTCTTTTGAAGCTAATAAAACAGCAGGAAGTTCAATTTTAACAGGTACATTTTGTGAGCTTAGCTGCATCACCTGCACTTGCGTGGCCGGTGGCTGCGTTCCATAAGCAGGCTGAATACACATCAATATTGAAAAATAAAATAACACCCAACAGTGCCAACACATATGACGAAGTCTCTTTTGAATCACTTTAAAATCCTTTCTAGCGTGTCATTGGCAAAGCCATCATTGGTGGTGTTTCACTCCAAGAGGTCATCATACCAATTAAAGGCTTACCAAGCATCTCTAAAAAACGTTCAAATCCAAGAGCACCTTGAGTATAATCAACAATTGAATCAATCCCAATAACATTTCGAGCGACAAATCCAGGACTACCAAACCCATCAATTAAACCAAGTTCTTTAGCTCGAGTACCACTCCAGAAGAGACCACTAAAAATGTCCTCTGTTTGCTTCAATCGATCGCCACGACCTGCAAGTACATCTCCTTGGAATTTGTTATGCACATCAAGCAACACACTATTAAAATGCTTTTTTTGGCTCGCTTTGAGTGGACTAAAAGGATCTAACATTGCTTTATTATCCCCTGCTGAAAAAACTCGCCGTTCAACGCCAAGCTTCTCCATAAGACCAACAAAACCATATCCAGGGCTAATGACACCAATCGAACCAATAACACTTGCTTCATGAGCATAAATCTCATCTGCTGCCGCTGCTATGTAATAGGCTCCAGATGTACCCATATCAGTGATTGCTGCCATTACTTTTTTAGTCGGGTATTTGACTTTTAAACGCATAATTTCATCGTAAATCATTGCGGCATTCACTGGTGTGCCGCCAGGGCTATTGATCCGTAATAAAACGGCTTTTGAATTTTGAGCTTCAAATGCTTCTCGCAAACCAGCCACTGCTTGATCGGCAGAAACGCCCATGCCCTTACCTTCACCGATCATACCATTTATTTGAACCATACCTACATGGTCTTTGGTCGCAGAAGGAGAAGGCTGAGTCTTGGAGCCACTCACTATGAACCCTAAAAATAAAAACAGATATAAAGCAAAAATACATTTGAAGAAAACACTCCATCTTCGAGCACGAGTTTGCTCTGTAGAGAGCTTAAGAACGAGCTTTTCCAACAATGGGTCATGCGCAGCTGCAGTTAATGTCATATCGACATCCTTTTTCTATGTAAAATTAAGGTAAATTATCACTCACTGCGTATCATCAAGCAACCGTCATGAGAGAAACAAAAAAACTATTTCTAATCGTTATCACACATCGCGTACTATAGTTCTACAGAATAGTTCTACAGGAATTATTGATGAACAGACTATAGCAAATTTCTAAACTATTCGGGAGCTAGGCTGCGCCCAAAGGACAATTGATGGTGATGCTCAAGCCACTTTCTAAAATGAGGTGGTGGCTCAGCTTGAAGCACAAGATCTGGTTGATCTTCACGGGGTATTGTCAGCTGTCGAGCATGCAGCATCAAACCTGAAAAACCCTGCTTTTTAGCGTGCTGATTATACGCATGATCTGTGTATTTATCATCACCAAGTATTGGGCAACCTAAAGATTGAGCATGCACACGAATTTGGTGAGTTCGACCTGTAATTGGTTTTGCAAGTACCCAAGTATGTTGGCTCGACCTTCCCTGAACCTCGAAGATAGTTTTTGCAGCCTGACCTTGAGGGTCTACTTTTACAATTCGAGCCCCTCCAGTCAGCTGATTTTTTTTCAAAGCGCCTTCCGCAGTATGCCTTTCAAGCTCTAGTTGTCCTACTAAGATTGCCCAGTATTCTTTATGAACAGTATTATCTCGAAATGCTTGATGTAATCGGCGCAACTCGCTTCGTTTTTTTGCAACAATAATTAAACCAGATGTTTCACGATCAAGCCTATGAACTAGCTCCCAATTCTTAGCATAGGGGAAATGCAAACGAATAATTTCAATCATACCAAGGTGTATGCCACTCCCTCCATGCACAGCTAGACCAGGAGGCTTATTCATCACAAGAATACATTTGTCTTCATAAACTGTTGCACCTTCAAGCTTCGCCGCAAAATGCGCACTTGAAGCCCCTTTATGTTGCTCAGGGTCAGTACCGGCCTCGATTCGAATGGGTGGCAAACGCACTATATCCTGCGCTTGTAATTTGTAGTCTGCTTTTTTTCGAGACTTATTCACACGAATTTCGCCTCTACGCAACAAGTTATAGACCCGAGTTTTAGGGACTTTTTTTAAGTGACGAAACAGAAAATTATCTAGACGCTGCCCCGAATCATCATCCGTAACTTCAATATATTGCACATGACTCAATGTTTCACACTGAAAATAACTACTTAATATTATCTTTTTCGAAGACTCGATGTTCATAAAAACCTCTTTTATGGCAACTTCTTAAATGACAACCATAAACACAATGTATTCACCCAATGCAAAAAAATCACTGCACATTCTGCGAGGCTTTCAGCAACAAATTTTTACTTTAGCGGCAAAAGTATGACAAAATAGCATTATAGCTTAGAAGTTACCTAGGAGTTACCTAAATGCCAAACCTTAATTTATTACTCACAGAAACAGCCACAGAAAGTGCTTCCTTTCAACCCTCAACTCAAAATACAGCATTGCAACATTGTGCTGTTGCACAAGAGACTAAAATAAAGCCAATACCACCGCGCGACCCCTTCTTCTCTGATCAAAGAAACTGCACCCAAAGCCCTACTTTTGCAAAATCCAACACAGCAATGCCTCACGTCACAGAAGTCGCAATGGCTCAGGTAAGCACTCCTATAACAGCACATACTGAAGCGAGCTATATCTCTAAGCACAACTCAGGTCAACCTTATTCGATGATAGCGCTGAACACTGGCCTTCAAGTTCATCTGACAAATTCTCCCAACGCAGATACTTTGGCCTACATTGAGAATAATCTCAATACAAATTTAAACTCATTCTCTTACCCACCAACACACGGCAAGAAGACCAATGCAAAAATTATTCTTGGCAAAGGCGGGCAAGGTAAAGTTCGAGTAGGAATCATTGCTCATAAACATCATAAGACTACAGCATGCCTAGGGATTCAACATGCACTTCCTGTTGCAATTAAAAAATCTACTCATAAAAACACATCTCTTCGCGAGATTCACAATGCTCAAACATTAAAATCAAAATACTTACCAAAATTTTATGGATGGGCAAGACAAGAGATACCACAAGGGTATGACAAGTACTATCTTGTGTACGAACTTATCAATGGTTACAATGGAACAGACCACGGACAACACTTATCAGAGGTATTACAAACTAACCCTCAAGAATATGAAGCGAGCATATATCATACAGCAAGCGAGTACACTAAAGCTATACAAACACTGCATGAACAAGGCTATTACCACTCAGATGTTAAACTAGACAATTTTCTTCACGACTCAACAGGCAGAGTTTATCTATGCGATTTAGGGCTCTCTCACAATGAGAATACCACATGGAAAGGTGGCACTACTGCCTACAACCCCCCAGAAATACTAAAAGATAACTATCAAGCTGGTGCACATGATGCTTTTTCTCTTGGCATTACTTTGCTCGCACTTTCGCTGGGTGGTATTAAAAATATTGGATCAGGGATTCAGTTACAATCAAGCCAGCAACTCAATGGGGGCTCTCAACAATTTACCCTGTATAATATTACACCAGATAAAAATCCAAGATATGGTGGGCTAGAAAATACAACTGACTTAAAAATTAATGACCTCCATGATGTTATCATTAAGTTGTTAGATAAAAACCCTCAAAAACGCCTTACTATTGCAGAGGCAGCTCAACACCTTAGTCAACTCTGTTCGATCTGAGCTTTCAGCCAGGACTCTAGAAAAAATTACTTCACCACCTTCAAAGTAGGACGCTTGACTTTACGCTGATACTCAGTTCCAGAGGGCGGGGGCTGAATATCACCATCACGATCAAAGAAAAGACCCTTACCATTTTCACGGGCGTAAATTGCTTGAAGCGCACCTATTGGCAACCAGAGGTCAACTGCTACTCCACCAAATCGAGCAGAAAATGAGAGAGTTTCAGTCTCAATTTGTAAATTTCGGACAGCAGTTGATGAAACATTTAAAATAATTCTCTCTTCTCGAACATAATCTTCTGGAACAATAACGCCCTCATAAGATGCATCAACGACGATGTAAGGTGTTAACTTATTATCTTCAATCCAGTCATAAACCGCGCGAGCCATATACCCGCGTGTAGGTGTTAATTGATCCACGAAAATCCTCTCATATCGTTACACGAAAAAAGCCGAAGGAAACTCGCGCTCTTCCATGGTTAGGCTTTGGACAAATGAAGGTCTTTCAAACAATCGTCGTGCGTATTGGGATAATGGAATAGATTGCCCTTTGGGGATCTGAATACCCATAAGCCCTAGTCGCCAAAGAATTGAAGCAATACAGCAATCTACAAGCGAGAAATCATCACTCATAAAAAATGGTTTTTCATCAAAAATTGGCGCAGCGCTCAGCAAACTTTCTTTTAAGCGCAGCCGTGCAGCCTGTTTTTCAGCATCACTAGAGCTTGGTGCAAGTATCAGGTCTACAAGTTGCGACCAATCCCGACGAACCCGATAAACCCATTGCCTATTCAGTGCACGAAGTGTTGGATAGACAGGCATTAATGGTGGATGCGGAAATCGTTCGTCTAAGTATTCCATTATAATAAGGGGCTGGTACAATACGAGATCTCGATCAGCAAAAACAGGTAAGTCACCATATGGGCTCATTTCCAAAATTTTTGCTGAAGGCTTACTCAAGCTATCAGTGACTAAATCAACACCTATATCCTTTTCAGCTACAACTATTCTGACTGCATGACTGTAGTGATCCACAGCATCTGAATACAGTGTCATGGACATCCTTTTTCCAATACTATCTCCGTCGTCTTTACTCACGCTTCAACTCTCACTATTGTTGGATGATTCGTATAGGCTAAATAATCACTGGTACAAACAGCTGCACTCGCCCTGAAGGCGCTCGTGATTGAATAACACTTTCCCTGAAGTTTTCCTAAAATAACAACATAGCTCTGAATATTTTTCGAGCAAGTACTCCAAATACTCTACCTTGTAGAACAAAGCAGAGTCAAGGACTCTTTAGTCTCAAGAGCTAAAAGGTATAGCTGAGTTATCAGCGAATATTTTTCCAGTACTCTCGATTCATAAGCCACACAGGAATAAAAAGTATTGCAAGAAATGCTAAAACCCATCTCCCAATGTTCTCACGCTGAAGTTTTGTTGGATCCCCAGCATAGGTAAGAAAGTTGGTGATATCTAACATAGCAGCATGAAACACTTCTTCAGAAACGTTTTTCTGCATATTTTCCATCACATGAGGCATACCTACATCTGCAAATACATGGTTATTAACACCAAAAGGCCGAGATGAATCCTCATAAAAACCAATAAGGTAGTTGTACACCCAATCAGGACTCCTCAGTCGTGTTTCAAGTGTTAGATCTGGTGGTTGTACACCAAACCATTTAGAGCTGTACTCTTTCGGCGTTGCAATTCTCATTTGACCAAAAATATCTCCTTCGTCAAAAATAAATTCATTTTCAACGATTTCGATAGGAATTTGTAGATCAGTATTAAGCCTTTCGTAGCGAATATAATTCAAGCTATGGCAGCCCAAACAGAAGTCAGTGTACATGCGTGCACCTCTTTGTAAGGACTCCGTATCTTGAATATTAATTGGCGCTTTAGGCAAATCCATAGCAGGCCCACTTGCATTCAGGCTCACTGAAAATAAACCTGCAACAATCATCAGTACGATTCGCATTGGCTGCTTTGCTACTTTCATCATTCTATTGTCCATGGGTAATACCTCCTAATGAGCAACCTGCAAACGCTCGGGAGGCGTTTTCGCTTTTTCAAACATAGGTATAAACGGCATTGTTAGAAACCATAAAAAGTACAAAAGAGTACAAATTTGACCGGTTACTTTCCAAGTCACACCAAAAATAAAGGTACCATCCGGCGGCTTAATACCACACACACCAAGAAGAACAAAGCACGTTACAAATATCGCTAATGCAATTCGGCTGATCAGACCCTTATATCTCATAGATCGAACAGGACTTCTATCCAACCATGGTAACAAGAACAAACAAGCGATCGCTCCACCCATAGCAATAACACCAAATAACTTATGAGGTACTGATCTCAAAATTGCATAGAATGGAGTAAAATACCAAACAGGTGCGATGTGATCCGGTGTTTTTAAAGCATTTGCAGGCTCAAAATTTGGCTTCTCAAGAAAATAACCGCCACCATCTGGAAAGAAAAAGACGACTGCTAAAAACACAAAAAGAAAAATGACTATACCCTGTAAATCATGTACTGAATAGTATGGGTGAAATGGAATACCATCTAGAGGAATACCCTTCTCATCCTTTTTATCTTTAATCTCAATACCATCTGGATTATTTGAGCCAACTTCATGCAATGCAATAATATGAGCAACAACTAAGCCAAGCAAAATGATAGGCAGTGCTACAACATGTACTGCAAAATACCGATTTAAAGTGGCACCAGAAATTAGAAAATCACCACGAACAAAATCCATTAAATCTGCGCCAAAATACGGAATAGCACCTGCAAGATTAAAAATAACCTGCGCACCCCAATAAGACATCTGCCCCCATGGTAATAAATATCCAAAAAAGGCTTCAGCCATAAGCACTAAATAAATAAACATACCGATAATCCACACGAGCTCTCGCGGCGCCTTATAGGAACCGTACAAAAGACCTCGAAACATATGCAAGTAAACAACTAGAAAAAAAGCACTTGCACCTGTGGAATGTAAATATCTCAGAATATCCCCATAGTTGACGTCATACATAATATACTGAATAGCATCAAATGCGCCATCACTGCTTGGCTCATAAAACATCGTAAGCCAAATACCTGTCAGCAGCTGATTAACGAGAACAACTAAAGAAAAAACACCAAAAAAATACCAAAAATTAAAGTTTTTTGGTGCGTAGTATTCACTCATATGCTCTTTAAACATTTTGGTCGCTGGAAAGCGTTTATCGACCCACGCCATAAGAGTTGATTTTTCTGTCATTAGGCAACTCCTTCTTCGACTGATGTTGCGTCTTCCCCAATGGTAATCACCCCATCAGTGACGTAAAAATGTGGTGGTACCTCTAAATTTTTTGGTGCAGGCATACTTTTATAAACTCGGCCTGCCAAATCAAACTTTGAACCGTGACAAGGGCAGTAAAACCCACCAAACCAGTTATCGCCAAACTCAGCAGAATCTACTTCTGGTTTATATAATGGCGAACACCCAAGGTGTGTGCAGAGCCCAACAAGAACAAGATACTCATCTTTAATTGCTCGACTTTGTTTTTTTGCATAAACTGGCTGCTGCTCTTCATCTGAGGCGGGATCTCGTAGGAAATTTTCTACACCATCTAGACTTTTCAAAGTTTCAGGCGTGCGACGCACAATCCATACGGGTTTACCACGCCACTCCACAACAAGCTTTTGCCCTGGCTGTAACTTACTGACGTCCACAGTGACTGGAGCGCCAGCAGCACGTGCTTTTGCACTTGGCAGCCAAGAACCAACAAAAGGCACAGCAGCACCTACAGCGCCAATGGCACCTGTGACGGCAGTCAACCCAATAAATAGGCGTCGACGCTCATGATTGACATCATCTCGGACCATAATCTCCCCCGAACCTTCTCTACAAATATCTTGCCAGCTCAAATTTAATGGCTTTTCGCCTTGTGAGTACCGATAAGCATTCACCTGGACAACTCGACTCTCTCTTTAAATCAACAAAAAAGACTGTTTTTGGACCCCCTAGAGCATAGCGCTTAGTGAAGAATAAAGAAAGGCATTCTAAATATAAAACTAAAAAAAACCAAGCGAGTGCAGTACATTCACTTGGTTTTCTCATACAAAATACGTCTCAAAAATCGATTAACGCTTAGAGAACTGAGGCTTCTTACGAGCTTTACGAAGACCAACTTTCTTACGTTCAACTTCACGAGGATCACGAGTAACGTACCCGGCCTTTCGAAGACCAGTTTTTAACTCTTCATCATACTGAATCAGCGCTCGAGTAATACCATGACGTATTGCTCCAGCTTGACCTCCAATACCTCCACCACGAACCGTGATGAAAGCATCAAACTTGTCATTCATTGCAACCAATTCAAGTGGTTGACGACAAATCATACGTGCAGTCTCACGACCAAAATACTCTTCGATTGTGCGACCGTTGATTTGAATGTTACCAGCACCACGCCGTAAAAAAACGCGAGCAGATGAGGATTTTCTGCGGCCAGTGCCATAGTAGCTTTCAATTGCTGTCATATTGTTTCTCTCTTAATTTAGATATTTTGTGCAAACGACTTTTTAAAAAGACTGTCTGGAAGAAGCGATTAAGCGATCTTCATTTCAACAGGTTGCTGTGCTTCATGTGGATGCTCAGCACCACCATAGACTTTTAATTTCTTATACATTGATCGACCAAGGGAATTTTTTGGGAGCATCCCTTTTATGGCAAGCTCAATGACACGATCTGGATGATCAGCGATAAGCTTCTTGAAATTTTGACCACGAATACCACCAGGATAACCAGTATGGCGATAATAGATTTTGTCATTTACTTTATTACCAGTCACTCGCACTTTCGATGCGTTAATAACGATCACAAAATCACCCATATCCATGTGTGGTGTGTACTCAGGCTTATGTTTGCCACGAAGCACTCTTGCAATTTCAGTGGACATGCGGCCAAGGGTTTTGCCCTCTGCGTCCACAATAAGCCATTTTCGCTGTATATCAGATGTTTTTGCACTAAAGGTTTTCATGCCTAGTCCTTAATAAATTATTGTCTTGTAATCCGGCCACCTTCAAAACATTGAAAGGTTGACACTTGCTTCGTGGGCTTACAATTGAACCCTTCTTGCCGCGCGCCGCGCATGTTCGGTGTTTGAGGCCGAATAGTAACTGATTTTAATAGACCAAATCAAGAACCTGAAGATCTAAAAGTAGGGTCATTACTAAGAACAGCCGCTTGGGCGGATAGTGTAACTGTTTTTTTATAAATTGGCCAGCCCTGAACGCAAAGTTGTTCGCATCAGATGCCCCTCTCTTTGTGAAATGAACCTGAGAATACCATTAATTGGATTCTTGGTTTTTGTCGGCCACATGGGCAAAGACTCGATAGGTAAAAACAACCTGCAATATTGCGGCCAAACCTGAGAGCACACTTATACAAACATCCACTCCTTGATACAGAGCTTCAGGCACAATACTTCGCACTAATGCACCCAAACAAGACAAAGCAATAATTACAACCATATGAACTATAAAATTACCAAGCATTAAAACCATAACAACTGGCTGTGCATATTGCCAACTTACTTTTAAAGCATCTATAACGCCTATGCGACTTTGAGCACAAAAATATGGGGCAAGACTCAAACGAAAATGAAGATACGTGCAACAACCAAAAAAACCTGTAATAAAAAAAGAGATTACACCGGCTTGAGCAAACCCCATAGCAACAAAAACAAAAATAAAGCCTATTCCAGCACATACAGCAGCACCCCATGTGACACTATAAAGACCAATCATCTTTACCCAAAGAGGCCAAGCAATATTATATACTTTTGCAGGAGTGCTACTCTCACCTATAAAAACCCGCCGTACATAGGCTATGACAATTGCAGAAGGCAAAATACTGCCAATCAAGAACAGAAAAAAACTCGTCAGCGAGGACACTGGTGCACCCTCCCACAAACGTAAAAAATCCATTGAAGAATCAACGTCACTCTTCGCTTGTACCTGAGATGTTTGTTGCACGTAATCAGTTAACATTGCTTCGACTCCCGAGAACTCGAACAAAAACACCAATACAAGCTGTATTGGCAGCACAAGCACGATTAAAGCCCAAAGGTGACGCCGATAGAAACCTACCGCGTCCTTTAATAAAGTCCACATCATTTCAAATCATCCTCATTCAAGTTTCAGCTATTTTAACTGAAATCAGACCAAAGAAGCATCTAAGTTGTCCCCATTTGCTTATTTTTAGACTACTTCATCTAAAGAAGGCGAAGACAAAGCACCTTTTTCATTGTTTTGTCACATTCAGACAATGCCTCCTGTGCTCAAAACCAATATGCCACTAGACTTAAGTTAAGTGAGGACAATAAGACCTTAGATAAAATCACAAAGAGTCTTACACAATAAAAATCGACATGACACAATCAGTCAGTGGCGCAAAAAGAAAGCCTATTTCATTTTACGCAAATGAAGACTTAAAATACCAAATAAAGGGAATTTAAGTCTTCACTTGTTAACGGCGAGGTATTAAAAGCCAATGTTGCATAGACATCAAAAGAAAAGTCAAAATTCAAACGTATTTGATCTTTTTTCTGGCCAACCACTTTTTGATGCGAAAAAAAGAGTTGTAAGGCTTGCCCCTGAACTCGATGGTCTTGAAATGCTTTATTCAAATGATGCCGCCCCATCTAAACTCTATTCCCTTAAAATAGTGTGCTGGGGGCTTCGAGAAAATGGCGATGTTGTTGGCTTTGTACCATGGCTTGACGACATCATTGCTTGCACTGAAATTAATGATCCGCTGAATGGGCGATGGGAAGGCTATAGAGACCCAGGAATCGATGAAATATTTTATACTGCCCCAGGACATAAGTCTCTTGAGCTGCAAACCTCTCTAGAATATTATGATTATGATATAGAACATCCAACGGATATTATTCAAGAAATTCCAGATGTTATTGGCACTCATGCCATTTTCACAAATAATGGTTTTCAAAGCCTTGCTCTTTTTGAAATAGTCAGTTGGCGACTTTTGGCAAACGGCCAAGTTTACGGCATGGTAGTTGACGAAAACAAGGTCAATTTAACACCCATACTTCCTGGTGATCCATGCTTATTTGGCGCTCAAGATCATCCAGAATTTAGCTATTTTTTCCAACATAGAATTGCGAATAAAATAAAACAGCAAGATCCTGAAGCCCTTGCTGCTATCTCGGTTCTCATCGAACAAAAAAAGCATCCACATCCAAGTATTCAGGAAGATGAGCCTAACCGCTCTTAATCACTCCCTTTTGCACAAGAAAAAACAGCACATCTTGTGCTTCCTCTTGCCATAAAGCCTGATGAACAAGGGTTTGGCCAGTGAAACGACAATATGCAGGTATATCTCGCTGAGCAGCAGGGTCGGTAGCCAATACCAGCATCATGCCTTCATATTGAATTTGCCGAACATGCTGTCTCAGCATCATCAGAGGCTCTGGACAGACCAAACCCGTCAAATCAACAACTATAACACCAAACCTCTGAATAGAGTGCTCCTGCGCCAATACTTGCCAATACTGAGCAATACAACGCTCTAAATCGCTCTTGTTCATAGAATATTTTGCCCTACATTTCTCGCCATAACCAACACTTATAACCTTTTAAATGATCAGATTTAAGTTACAAAAGGCATCACCTATGACACTATAAAGCTACTATTAACTTTAAAGTCATTGCACTTTCTATATCAAACACTTTAAAGCAGCATCGCTACTAAAGCGCTCGGGATACTTATGATTTTACTCGATCACAACAACAAGCAAACTAAATTAATACTTCTCATCATTACCCTGAACTGCATAGCCATGGCTTTTCTGGCAACAGCCCCATCGACTGCATCTATTCACAGCACCAATCATCATCAATTAATGAGTCCTCAATCGATGGCATATTTTAATCCTGAAACAGGACAATTTACAACTCAACCCATGCCCATACTGGAAGAAAATCCTAGCTTACAAACTCAATCTCTATCCGCTCAATCATTGCAAGCTAAAGCCGCTCTCATAGCACCACAGCGCCAATCAACTTATCAGCAGGAGGTGTCAAACCCAGCATCTGAGGGATCTCAAGCCTACACACACTATAATAATTCGTTTGTAATTCCAGCACCACGATCATTACATTCTCATTTGGTAGCACATCTCTCAAGCCAAGCTGATATTGAAAAAGGTGCACAATTGATAACATATAAGCACGAAGGACTGGATATACACCAATCAGAGAAACCAAGCCTATGAAGTATATTCAGTTTCTATTCATTACCCTGGGGGCCGTTATTTTATCTAATGCAGCTCAAAGTCATGTCACTTTTGATATTGAGTACATGGATATCGCCAATTACGGCTTTAATGACACCTCGAGAGTGGCTGCGGTCGGCCAAAATAATGCCCCTACTCTTGGAGCGCAGCGAAAAAAAGCTCTCGAATACAGCCTTAAACTCTTTGAATATATGCTAGACTCGGATATTCCAATTCATATTGAAGCAAGCTTTCAAAACCTTGGAGGCTCAACACAACGTGCAATTCTCGCCAGCGCTGGCCCGGAGTGGTTTAACTTCAACTTTCCCAACACACCTCAAAATGATATTGCTTATCCATCTGCCCTTGCAAACAAACTCAGCGGATTTGACCTTTCAGATGCAAGCAGTGGCATTTCCGATATTAAACTGATTATCAATGCAAATATCGATGGGTCTGCTCTTGGAGCTTCACAATTTTACTATGGCCTTGATAATAAGCCTCCCCCTCTTGCTATTGATTTTGTAAGCGTTATCACGCATGAAATAATTCACGGTCTTGGTTTTATATCTGCGATTGATACACTTACAGGACATAAATTTGGCTGTCATACTGAAGCTTGTAGGACAAATATGTATGCAGATATATACTCTACTTTTTTGGCTAGAATTGTAGATAATCAGACAATGCATCTTATTGATATGAATCAAAGTGATAGATTAGCAGCCCTTTCGGCAGAAAATCAGATTGTCTGGACAGGCACAAATGCCAAAAATGCTGCATCAAGTCTTCAATCCGGCACCCTTAATGCTATGCCAAAGATTTATTCACCAAACCCTGTTGAAAATGGTTCCAGCCTTACTCATACAGATTTTTCATTAGAACCACGTGAACTCATGCAACCTGCATACTCTGGTTACTTACTCACCACACCAGTTAATATCGCAATGCTTTCGGATATAGGCTGGGGAGATGAAGGGGACCTCGCATTAAGCGCTCGTATGACAGAATCCACAGAACTGACTGCAAGCATTATTATAACAATAATAAATAACGGCTCATCGAATGTAAGCCCACTCAATATATCACTCAGCTCTGATCAAGCCACGCTTTCTCTTCAAGATCAAGATAGCAATCTATCATGCGGCACTATCGGAAATAAAACGCTTGCCTGCGAACTCACTCAACTAGCAACTCAACAGATATACCAAACAACAATTTTTGTCAATCGATCTCCAGAGAAAGAGCAAGCTGTCAACTTCACAGCAAGCATTAGTGCGGATATCCTCGATATTGCTCCAGACAACAACCAAGAAACAATTAAAGTATTCAAGAGCACCTCCAGAACAGTCTCCTTACCTCAAAAAACTGCTGCTCCATCGCAACTGCAAAACACCAAAGGCGGTAGTTTTGACTCTTATTTCTTATATTTTTTTGGATTCTACTGGGTAAACCTTTGGCTTGTAAGACGATTTAAGCAGTGATTGCTAGAATCTGATTAAGTAACACTTTTTGCTCACTTGAGGGCTGTACAGTTTGTAGCGCCATGAGCTGAGCCATATCACCTTCAACAGTAATTTGACCGGCCATGAATCCTTGCATTGCAGCACCTTGATCAAATTCAATAAAAATTTTACGAGCAAGATCAGAAGGCAACCCCATTGTCACAGGCGCATCAGCTTGAAACCCTTTTTCAAGCTTGCCACCATTCATGCTCATTTCAACAGATCCGTTATCATCATTGACTGCTAAGTTTAATTTTAATGCTGCCAACTGTGCCGGCGCATTAATATCACCTGCTGCTGAACTTAATTTTTCAACTTCTGTAAACCACTCATCTGATAAAAAACGTACTGACATAGCTGCTGATCCTTTTAAAAAAAATGAATTGTAATATACCCAACTGAAAATAACACACTGCCAGAAAAAAGATCAAAATACAAATAATTTACTTTTATTGCCTTAATACTTTTTCCAATTGACAGAATACTCACAGAATACAAAACAAATGCTATCATGACAACTCTACATATTTTATCAGAAAAGCAATTTCACCATCAACCCAAATAAAGTACGCTGAGTTATTGGAGAAGGTCATACAAAGTGTTTATACCAAATAAACTAACGATCACTAAAGACACCACTCCATGAAGAACCTCATGAAAAAAAAGAGTGTATGTATACTTCTTATGTGCCATCAAATTGTACTCGCCGAAAGTATGCCACCTCACGAAGAGTACTGCACCTATGCCAACAGCAAAGAACCTGACCCCTATAAGAGCTGGCTCGATAAAACCCATGCACAAATGTCTTTCCAACTCTGCAAACAAGTCAATCGTATTGATAGCTTCTTTGGTAACGTCAACCCAACAGAAACAGCTAAAGGTTTTTTACGAATTCGAAGTAGCATACAGTGGCAACAAACAGATGAAAATAGCACAGAATTTAAACCAAGCATAAAAGCAAGAGTTCGCCTTCCTAATATAAACCGAAAACTTCACTTACTCATTTCTGATGATGAAACTGAAGACAACACCATACCTTCAACAAAAAGTTCCGCCACACGTCATCAGCAACAGAATGGAAGCTCAACTTTAGGAGAACTGTTAGGCATCCCACAAGCAGAGCCTACAGATTACGATTTTGATATCGGCTCGAAATCAGACGGTGGCCTAAGAATCTTTACACGAGCTCGTGCAACATATCAATTTTGGCTTAAAGAGAACTCAAGCCTCCGCTTAAGCCAATCTCTCTTTTGGCTGGACGGTCTTGGTTTTGGCGAAGAATCAAGCATTGAGTATAATCAAGCTATTAATGATACCACCCTCTTTCGATGGAATACCAACGCTGAGTTCAGCGAGGAAACGCAAGGCTTAAACATAAGTCAAAAAATTACTTTTTTTCAAAAAATTGACGACAAAAGAGGGCTTTCATACAGTATTAGAGTGAATGGCAATACACGGCCAACCTTAAAAGTGGATGAATATGGGTTTGATATCCTCTTTAGAAGAAACATCTTTAAACCTTGGTTTTTCTATGAAATAGAACCAAGCATCTACTGGCCTATTGAATACAATAGAGATAGGTCACTACGTGTAATCTTACGGCTTGAAGTGCAATTAGGCGATACAATTTAAGCCTTTGAGATACAGACTCGATTTCGCCCACCACGCTTAGCATCATATAAAGCATCATCTGCACGGACTGTTAGAAAATCTTGATTTTCAAAAGTAACCTCTGCAATACCACAACTAAAAGTAGAGCTAAAATCGCCTTTTGGCGTATGATAACGAAACTGAGAGTAATGTTCACGTAGGTCATTTATAAAAACTCTTGCATCATCTAAAGTTGTATTTGTGAGCACAATTGCAAACTCTTCCCCCCCATATCGCCCAACAAAGTCTGATTTTCTTAACCGCTGTTTCAAAAACATAGCTAATCTTTTAATCACTCTATCACCTTCTGGGTGGCCATAAGTATCATTGACACTTTTGAAGTGATCAATATCAACCATAGCAAAACACATCGGCACATGCTCAGATAAAGATTTGACTGCCTCATGCTGCAAAGTCTTTAAAATTCGAGTGTGGTTCAATAAACCAGTTAAAGAATCTCGATGCATTAAAGTCACAAGTTCACGTGCTCTTCGTCCTCGAGCTTTAATTTCTGCAATAAGAAATTTTGGTTCCTCAGATTTATTAATAAAATCATCTGCACCAAAGCCCATCGCGCTTACTTGCTTTTCTTTATTATCTTCAGCTGAGAGAAACACGATTGGAATATGATGATATTCTTCAAGTTGGCGAATCACTTGCGCAAGCTCGGTACCATCACAGTTTGGCATATACATATCAAGCAAAAGTATTTCTGGATCTGCCTTTTCAATTGCATCCATGACTAATAACGGATCATTGATCAATTCTGTCATTAAACCGCCTTGATTCAGCGTACGCTGCGTCACAGTACCTTGACTTTTAGAGTCATCAACAATTAATACCCTGTAAGGTGTAGGTGGCATAAGCTGTGTAAGTACTTCTAACTCTTCTACTATTTTACCGACTTCGAGCTGACCAGTATGAAAAAATCTTGCACCACTTCTTATAGCAAATAGCCTTGTAAATATTGTTGCATTTCCTTGTGAAAAAATGACACATTCTACTGGCAAATCATAGTGTTTTTGCGCTTTTTGAAGCACTTCAAGCCCGGCAAGTTCTCGATCATTAAATTCTACACCTTCAGTTTCGCTTGCAAAAGCAACGTCAATAATCACGGAGGCAGGCCTTCTATTTTTCATTTCTGATTCAAATTCATACAGTGAAGTTGTCACCAATACCCGAAAACCAAAAAATTCAATCTGTTCAGCAATTTGGAATGCTTTTTCAATATCTTTTAAAGCAATATAAATTGGCTTTTTAGGATTTAAAACACTTGCTGGTTCATTTTCAGCACCATCGCTCTTGCGAACTGCAAGCTGACTGAGCTGACCAATAAGCTCTGTCAGCTCATGTAAAATTTCTGGGGATGGTGTTAATGTCTTAGCATCGACAAGATCTAGACACTGCATAATTTGTCGAGCAGACCGACGATGAGATTCTTCATTAAAATGCTGAGCAAAACGAATTAACGTTGCTATTGAATGCTTAAAATTAGCTAGATTTATAGCAGACCAATTACTATCATTAAGGCTGCACCACAAACCAAGAATCAAACGAACTTGATTTGTCACACGCTTTGCAAAGAACCGACGCAATTGTTTTTGTTGCATTGAATTTGATGCCATTAAAAAGCCCTACTTTATATTGCACTATACTGAAATAATAAACTTAAATAGATACATTAATTTAAAGTGAATTTTTAAATACACTAACACTATAGTTACACTAACGCTATAGTAAAATACACGCTATCGTTACACAAAGTCTAAAGAGTCTATGCTTTGATCTGGAGATGGTTTATGGCAAATAAATATCGAGAGATATCCCCAATACTTCAATCTCATATGTATTGGGTATAGGCCAAGTTTAGCGGTTCATACATAAAAGTGCAGAAAAAATAAATGAGGGAGTTTAAGTGACACTATTTAGACATTTAACTTGGCTCGTCCTTTTTTTTTCTTTTTTAATTCAATGCGGAAGTGCGAGCCTATTTATTTGGCATAGCCAAACAACCATTAAAGAAAATCACTACAGTCAAGCTCAGAATACCGCAGAGTTTTTACTCAATTCAATTCAATTCAATACAACAGCTGAAAAACAAAATGATATAAGTACAATTTTAAGGCAACTCGCGAACCCTCTTATTGAATCTGGTCAATTCAAACAAATATCAATCCTTAAAAACCAAGCCATTGTGTATTCGCAAGATTTACCCTTGATCATCAACGCTGTTCCAGAATGGTTTGAAAAACGATATGGCTTTGGCTATTCACCAACCCAAGTTATACGTCGTATCGGTGATAATACTTTTGAAATATTAATTGAGATGAATCAGGAAAAAGCAAACCATAGCCTCTACAGAACAATTAAAAGTGCAACCCAATGGGTGCTCATTGGCATGATTGCCACAAGCATTACGTTATTTTATGCATTAAAACGGCTTTTATCACCTCTCACTAATCTTGAGGCACACGCTAAAGCAATAAGCCATAAACAGTTTGATCATGAAATACCTATGCCACCAACAAGAGAACTTCAACAGGTTGTCATTGCAATGAATCGAATGTCGGCCAAGCTATGTCGCATTTTTGGAGAACAATTACAAGTTATACAACAAGCAAGAACCCTCGCTTTTGAAGATAGTGTCACAAATCTTCCAAATGTATTTGCATTTGAAAACTATATTAAATTAATAGCAAGCACACCAGACGAGAGCCAAACAGGCTTTATATTACTGTGTAAATTAGACGGCCTAAGCATAGAAAACAAGCATTCCGGACGATCTTTAACCGACAAACACATTCAATATTTTGGTCAGCTTTGGGAGAAGACTTGGCTCGAGCTTGAACAAGGGTCATATGTCGCCCGTAGGAATAGTTCAGAGTTTTTTGCATGGGTTAAAACTGAAAATTATGCGGCCATTCAGCGAGCCATCAATACTCTTGATACATTATTTAAACAAGCACAAACACAAAGCAACATTGGCCAGCATCTTAATATTTATATGAGTATGCACTACTTTGACACGCTTCAAAGTTATGCAAAATGGTCAACTCTCTGTGCCACTCTCGAACAAAACATACAATACGCCATAGAACATCAAAGCCTTTGTATTGGGCCAGACCATAAAACAGAATCTCCTGATCAGCAGTACCTCAAGCCCGCCCTAGAAACAAGTCCACCACAACAGGACTGGAATCAAGTTTTGGTTCGTGCTATCTCCGAAAAGAATATTACACTTGAGTTTCAGCCTATCCAGACACTTAAGAGTGGCCAGTCAGCTTTTGCCGAATGCTTTATGCGCCTACCTCATCAAGGCAAACTTTTAAAAAGCGCCCAAGTATGGCCAATTATAGAGCAGCTTAATCTTACCTATGCTTTTGATAGACTTGTGATTGAAATGGCACTAGCGCACCTGAACGAATATCCCAAACAACGGCTTGCTCTTAATATCAGTGACACAACACTTGAAAATAATCAATTTCCTCAATGGCTCGAATCAACACTGCAACACTACCCGGATTTAGTTGACTGCATTTATCTTGATATCAGAGAAAGCTTTCTTGCAATCGAAAAATCTATTGAACATCTTATACACATAAAATCTATTGGGGTGTCACTTATTCTCGATCGAGTTATTGCACAAAAGCATACAATTGATCAATTTGTTCGCCTTCCTATCAGCGCTCTTAAAATGAATGTTCAATTTCTACGTAGAAATTTTTATGAACAAAGACCTCTTCATGCCGATATCGATACAGAAAAAGCCAATGAGCATCACCAGCAGTTATTTATCACGCACCTCATGACACTTTGCCGCTCTTGCGATGTCGACATTATTGCAGCAGGCATAGAATCTCAAGAAGATGCTGATTTTGCACAGGTTCTTAGTGTAAACCACATGCAAGGCTATTGGATAAGCCCTCCACTACAATCATGCAAAGACTGCGAAGCATGGTCACATAACCAAGAGACTCTGTTGACCCAAACTCAATAGTCGCATTGACCCATGCTAAATATACCCAAAGCGTTTGAGATTTAGGTGTCACATGCACAGTCCTTTTAACTCTTGACTTCGTTACTGTGCCTCGTATGGGAGTGGCCATACAGCGCTGTCGCGCCTTGTCAATATCTAAAATGAAGATACCTCCAACACCTCAATCTCAAACGCTTTTGGGTGTAGTCGCGCCAGCGACTCAATAAAGTGTCTTCTTGTATATTAAGTATATATCCAAAGCGTTTGAGATTTCAGCTAAAACGGGGTAGGATAATGAGTTGAGCTTGGAGAAGGTCTTCTGCCTGAGCGGCTCACCTATTAAGCATTGAATATATACGAAGAGGTATCCCATGTCTGAAGACGTTTCTTTACGAGTCCAAGCTGTTAAACCATCACCGACCTTGGCTATAACATCAAAAGCCGCAGAGTTGCGTGCGGCAGGTCGAGACATTATTGCACTTGGCGCCGGGGAACCTGACTTTCCAACTCCTGCTCATATTTGTAAGGCGGCTATTGCTGCTATACATGACGGTCAAACTAGATATACAGCAGTCGACGGCACCTCTATTTTAAAGAAAGCCATTATTTCAAAATTTAAAAGAGATAATAACCTAGACTATAAAACAGACCAAATTCTTGTATCTGTCGGTGGCAAGCAAAGCTTCTTTAACTTAAGCATGGCTCTTTTGAATGATGGCGATGAAGTGATTATTCCTGCACCCTACTGGGTAAGTTATCCCGACATGGTGCTCTTAGGTGGGGGTAAGCCAGTTATTGTAGAAGCAACTCAAGAACAAAACTTCAAAATGACGCCACAACAATTACAGAAAAAAATCACCAATAAAACTAAACTTATTGTACTCAACAGCCCATCAAACCCAACTGGTGTTGCCTATACGAAAGCAGAGCTACGCGCACTAGGCGAGGTATTAATACCCTACCCAAATATCTATATAGCAACAGACGATATGTACGAACATATTCTTTGGTCTTCCGAGACATTTTCCAACATCGTTATGGCATGTCCAGAACTTTATGAGAGAACCTTTGTTCTCAATGGTGTTTCAAAAGCCTATAGCATGACTGGCTGGCGTATTGGATACGCAGCAGGGCCTGCTGCTCTCATTAAAGCAATGAAAAAAGTACAAGGCCAAAGCACATCTTGTCCTTGTTCAATATCGCAAGCTGCAGCAGTTGCTGCCCTCGATGGCCCACAGGACTGTATTACTACAATGAACACCGCTTTTAAAGATCGTCATGATACAGTTTTAGCTCGTCTCAACAGCATGGACGGTATTTTTTGCCTGCCTGCAGATGGTACTTTTTACCTTTTTCCAAATATAGGGCAACTCATGTCACGCCTTGGATTCACATCTGATGTTGATTTTGCTACCAAACTGCTTGATCAAGGCGAAGTTGCGATGGTGCCAGGCTCCGCATTTGGCCTCAATGGTCATCTTCGCTTATCATTTGCAACAAGCCAAGAAGCACTCAATAAAGCCCTTGACAAACTTGAGCAATTTATTAAAAGCCTTTCTTAGCATGCTTTTATACAGAATAGGAAGGCTCTTCATGACAGCCTCCTACTCCTAGAAGTTGTATGGATACACTGATCAGCAGTATGGAATAAGAATGACAGATGTGATAATCAGCGCGTTAACTGGGCCGGACGCGTGGAAATATGCAACCATTCCATTAATTGCAGCGTTTGTAGGCTGGTTTACCAACTGGGTCGCGATCAAGCTTACATTCTATCCTCTAGAGTTTGTTGGCAAACCTCCATTTTTGGGCTGGCAAGGGATTATTCCAGCGAAAGTCGAAAAAATGGCAAGCATTGTCGTTGACCAAACCCTTTCTAAGCTCGGTACTTTGGATGAGTTTTTTCAGGAAATGGAACCAGAAAAAATCTCTCATCATATTCATGCATTTATTGATGATCGGTTAGAAACTTATACGGATGAGGTGATGCATGAAAAAAATGAAGTACTTTGGGCAAACCTACCGCTCAACTTGAAGCGACGATTTTATACTCGTACTCGTAAAAAGCTTCCCAAACTGAGCAAAGCTCTAGTCGCAGATATTGGATCTCATATTGAAGAACTTGTTGACCTAAAGCATATGATTGTCTCACAAATGAGTAATGACAAGGCACTGATGAACCGCGTATTCTACGAAGTTGGTGAAAAAGAATTTAATTTTGTCATTCGCTCAGGCGCTGTATTTGGCTTTCTGTTTGGCATGATGCAAATGTTCATTTGGATGTTTTGGCAAGACAGCTGGATACTACCAGCCTTTGGCCTTCTTGTAGGCTTAGCTACAAATTGGATTGCCTTAAATTTGATATTTCGACCGCTAGAACCTATAAAAATAGGGCCATTTGTACTTCAAGGCCTATTTTTAAAACGCCAACAAGAAGTCTCAGAAACGTTCTGCCGATTAGTCACTGAAGAAGTGCTTACGATTAAAAGAATTGTTGAAGAGATGATGCATGGGCCACGGCAAGATAGAACAAAAGTACTTATAAAGCGCCACCTAAAACCAATTATAGATGTTGCAACCGTGCGAACACTTGCCCAGCTTACAGTAGGATTATCAGGCTATGCAAGCCTGAAGCAAACCCTGGAAGAAAAAGCAATTGAAGTCTCTGTAGAACCATTTGAGAATAAAACGTTCATCAAAGAACGAGCCGAGGTTGTTGCTGAACTCTTTAAAGATCGTATGGCACAACTCAGCTCCGCAGAGTTTCAAGAGTTACTCCGACCAGCTTTTCAAGAAGATGAATGGATTTTAATTCTAATGGGGGGTATTCTAGGAGCACTCGCTGGCATTTCTCAGCTCACCTTTGTTTTTTAAGCCTATGGACATTCGAAAGGATTATGAATGGAATCAAGTTACGGCCAGCACATTTTAGGGCTCCTTGTGGCGCTTACTATTCCTTGGCTATGTCTTAGAGCAACTCAGTGGATTATTTTGAGGGCTGCAGAAAAACGATTGCGTGCTATTCCCCTCTCAGTATGGCAACCACTCTTAAATCGACTCCTTACACAATCAAGTGATGTTATGCATAAATTGGCGCAAGGGGTTACAGGTCAAGATCTATTTAAAGCGCTCAACCCTGAACGCTGCACTCAGCAAACTCTTAAAATACTCATGCCTTACTCCGAAGCCCTGACTGATCAGCTCATTCATCCACTAAGCCCAGTGATCTGGGATAACATCCCTTTAGCCGTTCGATCACCAATTTATCAACGCGTCGCCATTCGATTCAAACCCTGTATTGACAAGCTCGTTGCTAGTATGGAAATAATCCTTTCTGAACTCTTTAATCATCAGCATTTTATTGCTGCCCAAGTAGAGAAGCACGAAACTGGGTATCGATTTATATGTACAGAAGCACTCCATCACTATTGGCACACACTTCATAAAAAAAGTAGAAACTATACATGCGTCATTATTACACTTTATAGTTGCATCTCTATTATTTGGCCTAGCATACACATCACTATTCTCTATATTATTATTCCGATGATGGTTACGCTCGTTGTTAGTTTTCTTGTACCGGCACTCACTGAAAAAACAAAAACAGCGTTTGCTCGCTGCATAGCATTTTGGTTTGGTGAACGAATCTACCTTATTGATGAGCTTGTGATGGCTGCAACCAACACAAAATCCAATCAATCTAAAATTCGTACAATTGTAAGTCATGCCTTCCAACCACTGATAGAGGACGTCCCGTTAAGAACTCTTGCTCAGATTTCCTTGGGAAGACGAGCTTTAATTGAGCTACGCGCAGGCTTAGTGAGCTTTATTTTACAACATATCAGTACACCATTTGAACATACTCAATTTAAACATGAGCGTGGCCTTGAGGTCAGTGAAGCCTTTGAATCACATATTCATACTCATTCAATGACTGAGCTTAACGATATACTAAAGCCTATATTAAGTACTATTCAGGCTATCTTGGCGCTTGTGACTCTCAGCCTCACTTTTCTATTAATTTTAATAGTCTTGTACATGTAAGAGTGCTGTTCACAATTATATATAAAGAAACGTATATCCTGACACCAGATCTATAGAATAAGGGCAATATGATGAAAAATACAGATGATTTTCGACTCAAAATTCTCATTATTCACCGAAATTTTGAAGCAATCTATCCACTGTCCTGCCTGTTAAATGATGATACACATAGAGTTCAAATTTTAGCCGCAGAACACCTCAATGAAGCTACGCGTAAAATTGCCAATTCGCTTTTTCACCTTATTCTGGTAGATATTAATCTTGATCGGCGCGGCATTTTTCATGTGATGGAGTCTCTTTCGAATAATGCACCCGGTATTCCCTGCGTATTGCTTATGCCAAATCATATGGAAGAAAAAGCTGATCAGATGCTTGATCGTGGCTTCATGGATTATATTCTCTGCGATAAAGATTTTCATCCAGGCATCATCAAGCGCATTTTACGCTACGCTCGGCAAATCAGAAATAATGAAGAGCAAATTGCCAAGCTATCACATTTTGACAGCCTTACTGGTATTGCAAACCGTCATCTATTTCGAGACCGATTAGAACATGCCACTATTCGCTCTCAACGAGAGCAAAACAATATTGCTCTGCTACTGCTTGATATTGACCACTTTCACGATGTCAATGAAAACTATGGGCTAGACACCGCAGATCAAATTTTACGAGAAGCAGCAGAACGACTTGGCAATAATTTAAGAAAACAAGATACAATTGCTCGTTTTGGTGGAGATGAATTTAGCATTATTCTAGAAAATCTTGCTGATATTAAAGATGCCGGCTATATTGCACAACATCTTCTTGATTTATTTGAAGCTCCTTTTATTATTCAAAATAAACCAATTGCAATTTCTTTATCTATTGGTATTGCGTTAGGAGCACCAGATGCACCATTTGATGCTCCTACCCTTTTAAAACAAGCTGATATTGCCAGATATCGAGCAAAGGATAAACAAGAATCACAATTTGAATACTTCGCAACATCTTTGAACGATGCTATACATACAGATATAGGCATTGGTAAAAATCTAAGTGAGGCATTACAACGAATTTTCAACAACCCACCAAATGAAGGAGAGCCTCATGAGCTGGAGTAAAACCAACTCAAATGAAGTGCATTCAAAGAGTGATTATATTGAAAAGCAACCTCTTAAGCTGAGCAAACACCAAGAAAAAGCGCTTTCACGCATTGAATACTGGCTACCGAAAATCACTTTTGAGCTTCACTCTCGTATCTTACAAGACTCAGCAAGTCATCATCATCTTTTAGCAATTGGTCGTATTCTCACACAGACCAGCCAATGTGAAGAAGGCTGGGTATTAGCGAGCATACCCAATATGAGTGATAAAATTATTCTTATGGTGACTCGAGAAAACCCTCTACCATTTATTGATTTTATGACCACCCTTGATATGCTCAGCGAAACAGCAGATCATTTACAGCATGGATTTTCAGCATCAATCAATCACACCATCTTGAATAACCGCGGGCAAAATTCTTACATTCTTGCTGAATTTAATGAACTTTGGCCACGACTGCACATTAAAAAAAACCGCCCTCGCCAAACATCACGCCAATATATGAATCGCAATGAAAGTAACTTTGATGGGCTTTTAGTCTTATTGAGCAGCTCCCCACACACGAAGCAACATTATAAAACAGAGAGCCAACATTACAATGTACAAGCAATTGCACGATCCAAATCCCAGCTGCTTCAAATTGCACTCCCACCAAGAAGCTACCCACTCGAAGGCAATACAACGTTTGAAGAATCATTTGAAACAAATGAACCTAGCACTCCCATTGACACTCCCATTGACACTCACACTGAGGTCTTTACCCTTTCCAGCGATACAATAGACAAGTATGAGCACAATACAACACAGACAAGTATTGAAGCAAACGAAGAGATATCAGCAGCAGATCTCAAACTCTTCAAGAGATATGTTCGCTATACAAGCAAGCGAACATATCTACTCTTTGGCCTATTTTTAATCACCAGTCTCACGATATTTTTAGCTCTACACTAAATCACACATTGCACCGTAACCCTGAGCACTCTATACCCCTTCATTTTGATGCTGAACTTCCTTACACCACTTCGTCTGTCAAAAGTCATACACCGTTCTTATGCCTTGCTCAAAATCTAAATTAAGAGCCTCTAGCTCTTAAATCTAAGGTGTGTGATGATATCATGATAAATACCCTTCTTTAGCGCATTAAAAAATGATATCATCACAATTGCGTAAAGTATCTACATGAGTCAAACAGGTAAAAATGCTCTCTTGTACCGTACATTTACCTTATTTTGTACGTTTTGGGCTTTCATAAATCTTTTTTACCCTAATGTAGCACTACGCAAGCATCATTATCGGCTAGTTCACACCTTTTACAATGCCTACAATTGTGCTGCATAGTGTGCACTGCTCATAAATTGAGCTTTACTTATAGAGAGAAGTGAATATCTAGTCCTTGTCGCCATCTTTGGTTGCTCAGGGTAATGATTTCGTATTAATTGCTCGAAGTTACGAATTGGAGACATATCAAATGGCACAACAACCACCCTCTTCAAAACCAAGAAAAAAAGGGCCTAAACTCACCAAAGATGGCAAAATAACAGTATTTGATGCTGAAGATGTAACTTACGGTATCCGAGAGTTAATTGATTTAATTCGTTATATTCCAGAAGGACAAGATGTCTTTTTTGGTGCCGAAATGATTAAAAAAACTTTAGGATCTATGCAAATATCAATCCACGATATTATGCAAGATGGTGTTGAAAAGCGTAAACTTGCTTCTAAAACTATTCAGCATTTAGTCGCTGAAATTGCAGACTACCAACGCAGAGTACAATCGTTAAAAGGCCATATTCGTCATCTGCGCTATGAGTTAGGTGAAATTCAAGATACTGCTCATTATTTACTTGCTGATGATTCAGAATTAAGTCAATACCAGCATATTCTTGATGAAGTTGTTCGATCACCAATTGAAGGAGATGATGAGCACCACCCTCATTCAACACCTTTTAAAATAGAGAATACGATACAAGAGTTAGATGATGGTGATAGTGATGACGGTGACGGTGGTGATGGTGATGGTGATGGTGATGATGATGATGATAGCGACAAAATAATATCTGAAGATTTCACACCAAATGAAACTTTAATCGGTGATGAAGCATCAGAAGAAGATAGCTCATTTGTTCCTGATGCTCTTACAAATCCAGACGAAGAATATACCCAAACAAATGAGCAGGCTCTTTCAAGCCTAACCGATGAAGTTTTTAACCCTGATCGTTTTGATGATAAGAATGGAGTAGACACCCATGATGACCCTTTTATTGATACAACGGACACTGATAACGAATTGATTTCTCCTGAAATTGATCCTTTTTCAGATGAATTAACACCAGCGAGTGAAGACGGTGCTGAAGATGACTTTACGCAACGACTGTAATCACAATAACTTAACGCCTTACATAGAGTGTTACTGTAAAAGAACCCTTGTGTAGGCGCTGGTGCGAAAGAAGCAAACATCGAGAAATCGGACAGTAGCCACTTAGCACAAGCAATTCAATAAAGGACTTACTCACTTGCAATGCCTAGTTGTTGATGATTCAAAATCAGCCCGCTTTATGCTCAAACGAGTCCTTGTCAGTTTGGGTCATCAAGTTATATTAGCTGAAAATGGCGAAAGTGCACTTGAAGCTCTCTGCGTTGAAAATCCAGATGTCATATTTATGGATCATTTAATGCCAGGGCTTGATGGCTTCGAAACCTCTAAAAAAATACGATCACAAATCAATTTTGCTCAAACGCCGATCATTATGTGCACAGCAAAAGACTCCAAGGCATACGCTCTTGAAGCAAAACACATTGGTATCAGCGGCACTCTTCCAAAGCCAGCAACTGAAGAACAAATTAAAACAATCCTTAATAAAATCATAAAAAGAAAGGCTCGTTCTACCGAAAATTCACAACAAAATACCAAAGCACCACAACACAATACAAAGCCAAGACAAGAAAGAAAACGTCCTACTACAGAATCTACTCCCTCTAAAAGCGTGACTGTTGCCCCCCCGCAAAAATATGAGATCGAACTCAATGACCAACTACGCACTTTAATTAGAGCTGAAGCAGAAGGTCGTGCAAGGGATTCAGCACAACGGCTGCTCAGTGATTCTTGGGGACGTTTTCGTGGCAATATGCAAGAAGATATTCGCCAACAAACACGAGAATTATTTGATCATCACATTGAACTTGCAATGGATCGCATTACATCGGAAGTTCAGCACTCGGTGAATGCAAACCTCTCCTCAGTGCTCCGCCAACATGTCGATAAAAAAATTGATGCATCAGAAAAAAAGAGCCAGCTCTCTAATAATGAAATATACCAAAAGTTAAAGAGCTTTAAACGGCAGGTTGATCTGCAAAAATTTGATCCAATTGCACTTCAGGATTCTATCTTAGAGGATGCTAAACGAACTGCTGAATACACAGCAACTCACAAGGCTGTAGATACAGCAACAAAAATCACACGAGAACTCTGCGAACAAACAATCAATGATGTTCTTGACACATCTCTCCTTGAAAAGTTTGAGCTGCAGCTTATGGATATGTATGAACAGCTTGATGCTCAAAGCAATAAATCTCGTGCACTCACCATTGTTGCTTCATTCGCAAGTGTTCTAGCAGTTTTTTCTTTTGCAGTTGCAATCTGGGCGCTGATCTAACGGAAAAACGCCTCACTAAAAACTATACACTAAGTTCACTGATGTTTCTTTATCTACGCTTTTCTTCTGACCTCCCAGAGTATCTACTGCTGGATCTGAATTATGCCTCATGGTGAGTGAGAACTTCATCGCTAGCTCCCCTATTATTGTCGCAGAAATAGAGCTAATAGAAGTTGAAATTGATCGTTCATCTCCAGCATTAATCAACAGGGATTGCGTAAATTTACTGGTGTCTCCCAATTGCTGATCAAACAAAAATGCTGTAGAAATCAACACTTCCTCTTCACTTTCACCAACATCCGGTTGAGACACTCGAAAACCTGGACCGACTTCAATTCTAAAATTTCTAGGGTCAGATTGTATCACTTGATGACCATAACCAATCGCAACACCAGTTTCGTATTCAAAACCACTAAACCGATCATCATCATAGTTTGCTTTCGCAAAGAAGCTATTTTCACCTCTGATTTTTCGATCTGCTTGGCCACTAAAAGCATAGCGTTCAGCAGAGGTTTCTTTTTCAGACCCTGCCACTTCAGGATCAGCTGCTGAAGCACTTAATCCTAACAAAGTCCCTTGGTACTTCCACTGCTCTAAATCATACGTAATACCTACACGAGCATTTACTGATTGACTTTCACTATTGCCGTTCGCAGATAAATACCCAAATTCAGCCTGAGTACTCCATGAGCCTTTGACTTCTTCTGCCATACTTTGGGATGCAAGCATCAACAATGCCACTTTTAAAGCAAGCTTACAAGGCCGTAAATATATCACTTTCATATCTATCTCCATTTTTGGACTCAATATCCAATCTATCGTTTCCTGAGTTAAAAATGACTTATCATACCTTATACATTTTTAACGTTCACTGTCTCTAAATGTACATCCATTTGTGGAAAAGGAATCTCTATTCCAGCATCATCCAGTGCATTTTTAAAAGCTTCGTTGAGACCAAAAAATACATTCCAATAATCTGGAGCATTCACCCAGACTCGAACTGTAAAATTAACAGATGAATCACCAAGAGAACCAACAACAATAGTAATCTCTTCATCTTTTAAAATTTCAGATCTCGCATTAATACATGATTGTAGAACATCTCGAGTTTGCTGTAAGTCTGCCGCATAAGAAACACCTATACTCCAGTCAACACGACGCAGTGGATTGGCTGAAGCATTCACGATATTACCACTCAGGATATTTCCATTTGGCACAATAATACGCCTGTTATCTGGTGTTTTAAACTGTGTACTAAATACCAGAATTTTCTCTACTGTGCCAGTAATACCACCAGCTTCAATAAAATCACCGACTTTAAAAGGCCTGAAAAGTATAAGCATAACACCCGCTGCAAAATTCGAAAGTGAGCCTTGCAACGCTAAGCCGATTGCCAGACCTGCTGCACCTAAGACCGCAATAAATGAAGCTGTTTGAATACCAAGCTTTGATAAGGCTGCAAGTATAACAAATGCTAATAAAGCACTATAAATTAAATTATGTAAAAAACTCGTGATTGTCGAGTCCACACCAGATCGTTCCATCGCTTTATCAATCATAGAGGTCAGAAACCTCACACAAATTCGGCCAATTCCAAATATCAACAGCGCTGCTAATATTTTCATGCCATACTCTGTAAAATAATTTATAGCTACATCTAAGGCTTGCTGGCTTAGCTCAGTAATGTGTTCCGGATCCATAAAATTCTCTCTTGATTAGCTGAATAACATAACGTGAACGTAGAAATGGAAATTCACATTATCACTTTATCGAAAATGCAGCAACATATGAACCAATTCTTCTTTAAATCACTTATCAAAAAAGCTGTATTGCTCATAGGCTACACACTCATTGGTCAAACAAGAGCCCTATGGCCACTCTTATTCATTATTAGCGGCTGTGAAGTAGGCTATTATGCACACCTTGCTCAAGGTCAATTACACCTGATGAGCCAAAGACAACCAATTCAAGCTGTTATAATAGATGAAACAACCCCACCTGAACTTCAACAGCGGTTATTACTCACACAATCAGCACTTCAATTTGCTCAGACTCATCTTCATCTCACACTCGATGGCCAATACTCCCACTATATTGCCCTTACAAGACCCTATGCCCTCTGGAGCTTAGCTGCAGCACCAAGGCTCAGCTTTGAACCCTACCAGTGGTGTTATCCTATGATTGGGTGTGCAAACTACCGAGGGTACTTCAATTTAAAAAGGGCAAAAAAAGATGAAGATACGCTTAAAAATAATGGCTATGAGACTTATATTCGTGGTGTGAGCGCTTACTCTACACTTGGCTGGTTTGCAGATCCCCTGCTCAGCTCATTTGCACACTACCCCGATGCAGATTTTATCGAACTTATTTTTCATGAATTAGCACATTCAAAACTCTATGTAAAAAATAATACTGAGTTTAATGAAAGCTTTGCAACATTTGTTGGCCAACAAGGACTTAAAGCATTTAAAAAATTGCAATTATTGCCTCAATCTACGGCTCAAAATACACCAAACAATGACTTTAAGTTATTTAAAAATCTTATACTAAAATATAAAAAAAGACTTCATATAATATACACATCAGACATGGATGATCAGCAAAAAGCAGTGGAAAAGAAAAAAACAATGGCGACTTTACAACAAGAATATCAACACCAAAAACAATACTGGTCTCAACCCAACACCTATGATAAATGGATCAACACTATGAATAATGCTCAAATGCTCGTCTTTGGTGACTATGAAAACATGGTGCCTTTATTTAAAGATATCTTTATAACATGTCAACAAGACTGGGTATGTTTCTACAAAGAAAGCGAAGCGAAAGCACTCGATAAGTAGAAAGGGCAACTGCTGGGGCAATAATGTTGCCGAAAGCTTCTTTAAAATACTCAAAACAGAACTTATACCCAACACACCCCACAACTTCATATTCAGTCTACAATCAAAGCTAAAACTGGCTTTTATATTATTACTCTTCATTATTTTCATGAACTGGACGGCTATATATAGAAATGTCATCATTTCAACCAGCACAAAACGAAGGTCGAATTCCTCAGTTCCGTATTGTGTGTATGGCGGTGCTAGCGGCATGCATGTTTGCTGTCCTTCTGGCGAGGCTTTACTACCTTCAAATTATCGAACATGAAAAACATCTTCATGTAGCAAACCAAAATAGGATTGATATCCTACCAGTCCAAGCGAAAAGAGGCCTTATCTATGATAGAAATAATATTCTGATTGCTGACAACCAGCCAAGCTTTACACTGATGGTGATCCCTGAAAACATCAAGGATAAAAACAAAACTCGCACTATTATAACTCAAGCAATTCATCTCAGCCCTGAACAACAATTACGCTTTGATACCATGGATTCAATTCCAAGACGACCTTTTGAACCTCTTGTGCTTAAAGATAGACTAACAACAGAAGAAATTGCTGAAGTCATCGTCAATCAACATATTTTACCTGGTATTAGCATCAATGCTCATCTACGCAGACACTACCCTTTGAGAGACATCACCGCTCATATCCTAGGATTTGTTGGTCAAATTTCAGCAAGCGATCGAGATAATTTGCCAAAATCAACGAATAACGCAGGCATTTCACATATCGGTAAAAAAGGCATCGAGCTGGCTTATGAACAATCACTTCGTGGCATAGCTGGACATGCCTATGTTGAAACAAATGCACGAGGGCGAAATATACGAACCCTAGAAGAGCATCCACCAACTGCTGGTATGGATCTCAAACTCACTATTGACACCGCTCTGCAAACAGCAACATTTAATGCGCTCAGTCAATTTAAAAGAGCATCTGCTGTTGCTATCGATCCACGCAATGGAGAAGTGCTCGCAATTGTCAGTATCCCATCCTATGATCCCAATGAATTTGTCTCTGGCATAAGCCAAGAAAAATATAATAGCCTGAAACGAAATCGTGCTCGACCACTTTTTAATAGAGCTGTTCAAGGTCAATATCCACCTGGATCAACCATTAAGCCCATGATCGGGCTAACAGCATTAGCGCTAGGTGCAACGAGCTGGGTTTCATCAATTTGGGATCCAGGCTTTTATCAACTGAATAAACACCCTTTAAGATATAGAGATTGGAAACGCTGGGGACACGGATCAGTCAACTTAACAAGAGCTATTATAGAAAGCTGCGATACATTCTTTTATGACATGGGCAGCAGGCTGAATATAGATGATCTCTCTCAAGGCATGAGTTTATTTGGTTTTGGCCACCCAACTGGAATAGACCTTACTGGTGAAGCACCAGGTCTTTTTCCAACCACACAATGGAAAAAGAAAAAAATTGGCCAACTTTGGTATCCTGGGGAAACCCTCATTGCAACAATTGGCCAAGGCTATGTACTGGCTACCCCGCTGCAATTGGCTTATAGCACTGCAATGCTGGCATCAAAAGGCAATACACCCAAACCCCACCTTGTGGGGCAGACTCGCATACATAATTCCAATTCTGGGTGGGTACAAACAGACATTAAAAAACCGAACTTTGCTACAGCTCATGGCCCTGTTCACAAAGAAACACTTTTTGACCAAGGACACTGGGTACTTATGGTGGACGCCATGAAAAAAGTCATCTCCAGCCCAAAAGGCACTGGTCATAAAATAGCAAAAAACCTCACATATGATATTGCCGGAAAAACTGGTACTGCTCAAGTTGTTGCCATACAGAAAGATAAAGAGTACGACCCTGACAACCTCAGTGAACATCATCTAGATCATGCTCTATTTGTTGGTTTTGCGCCTCTTGACTCACCAACAATTGCAGTTGCTGTCATTATTGAAAATGGCGGCGGTGGTGGCTCTGTTGCGGCACCAGTCGCACGAACGATTTTTGACGCTCACCTCAAAAAATCTCAACCAGTGCAGTCGCAGCTGACCACTCCATAAAAAATTGAGGATATAATGACACAAGATTTTATAAGAAATACAAATCGTGTTGCATCACCAAAAAAAAGTGCTCTTACATTTTTTGGGCTTGATTTAACATTATTTATTCCACTTTTTATTCTCGCACTCTATGGTCTCTATATTCTTTATTCAGCCTCTGGCCAAAATATAGAATTAGTGATCAAGCAAATCGTACGACTTATGCTTGGTCTGATTTTAATGTGTGGCATGACTCAAGCACCTCAGTCTCTTTGGATTAAACTTGCCCCAATTTTTTATGTGATTGGACTTGCACTTCTTCTTGCAGTTCTTCTCTTTGGTATAGATGCTAAAGGTGCACAACGATGGATTACTATCCCCGGCGTGACTCGATTTCAACCAAGCGAACTTATGAAGCTGGCAATTCCATTGACGCTTGCTGCATTATTTGCACGAAAAAAAAGCCCACCGACAACAAAAAGACTTGCCCTAGGCGTCATCCTCATCATAATACCGACACTTTTGATCGCAAATCAACCAGATTTAGGAACAGCACTTCTCATCGCATACTCTGGCTTTATGACGCTCATACTTGCAGGACTCCCATGGCGTTATCTTGGCATTTTGACATTTTTAAGCATTCCAAGTGCCTTTATTTTCTGGCATTTTTTTATGCATGCTTATCAAAAAACAAGAGTACTCACACTATTAGACCCTTCTGCTGACCCCTTAGGTGCTGGCTGGAATATTATCCAAAGCAAGGCCGCTATTGGCTCTGGTGGCCTCAACGGCAAAGGCTGGCTTGAAGGCACTCAATCACAACTGAATTTTTTACCAGAAAGCTCAACAGATTTTATTATTGCTGTCATCGCCGAAGAACTTGGTTTTAAAGGTATTCTTCTTTTATTTTTTTTGTATAGTATCGTGTGCATACGTGGGGTTGTTATTGCATGGAGTGCAAGGGACACCTTTGGTAAACTATTAGCAGGAACACTGACTTTTACTTTTTTTATCTATATATTTGTCAATGTAGGCATGGTATCAGGCATACTACCTGTTGTGGGCGTGCCATTACCGCTTATAAGTTATGGAGGAAGCTCCATAGTTTCATTACTGGCAGGCTTTGGTCTCATAATGTCCATCCATGCACAACACAATCGCTAGAATAATCTTTCGAGGAGTCCGCTTTTATGCATTATTGTTTTATTCAATTCAAAAAAATTCTTCCCTTTGCGATCATCATACTGTCGTTTTTAAGTCAGGTATCTCAGGCTGCCAAACAACAGACGTATCTTCAACACCCTCTCTTTATTAAAATGCTGAACGAATTAGAAAAAGAAGAACAATTTAATCGCCAAGACTTGATTAATATGTTCCAGGAAGTCTACCGACGAGATGATATTCTTGAAGCAATGTCTCGCCCAGCAGAAAAAACAAAAACCTGGGGAGAATATAAGCCTCTCTTTGTCAATGAACTTGGCATTAAAAGAGGTGTAAGTTTCTGGACACAGCATGAAAAAACGATCAAAAAAGCAGCTCTTGAATTTAAAATACCAGAAGCTATTATCGTCTCAATCATTGGTGTTGAAACTCGATATGGCAACTACAAAGGCAAACATAAAGTCATCGAGGCGCTTTCAACGCTGGCCTTTGATCACCCACCACGAAGCGATTTTTTTTACGGTCAACTCAAACAGTTTTTAGTGCTTGCCCGTGACTTACATTGGAATCCACAAGATATTTTAGGGTCTTATGCCGGAGCTATGGGCTATGCACAATTTATCCCAAGCAGCTATATTAATCTAGCAATAGACTATGATGGTGATAAAATACCAGATTTGATTAATAGCCCCGAAGATGCCATCGGCAGTATTGCCAATTATTTTCGTCACCATCAATGGCAACCCAACAAACCCGTCCTTTTGCCTGCAAAAAAAGTACAAGCAGAATCAAAAGCAATGCTTGCTTTACTCAACACACCTTTGGAGCCAAAAACAACACTCGAGACCGCAGCAAAAAATGGACTTATACTTGATCCAACTGTCACAGGAGACTTTTTAGTACGACCATTTACATTTATTAATAAAGATGGTCAAGAAGAAATATGGTTTGGTCTTAAAAACTTTTTTGTTATTACGGAATACAATCATTCAAAGCTTTATGCTCGAGCAGTGTATGAACTCGCAGCTGCTATAGAACAGCGCTATACTCGAAAGCCTAGCCTACCAATCAAGGAGGACACTTCATCGTGATTACACTCAATAATACACACACACGTTTACTTTGTATCGGCTTCATTTGTAGCCTATTTGTCGGCTGCCAAACATCGCCTAGCTACTCAGATGAATATGGATACCATCACCAACCAGAGCTCAAACCAAGCGATGAACCACCATCGAGATACGGCAATAAAGAATCATATACAGTGAATGGTAAAAATTATAATGTATTGCCCACAAGCGAAGGCTATAGACAAGTTGGCACAGCCAGCTGGTATGGTAAAAAATTTCATGGGCGACCAACGTCCACCATGGAACCTTTTGATATGCATGCAATTTCTGCAGCTCACCCTAGCCTACCCATTCCAACATATGTGCAAGTTACTAATTTAGAAAATAATGCTTCTATGATTGTTCGTGTCAATGATCGAGGCCCATTTCATGCAAACCGAATAATTGATCTGTCCTACGGCGCGGCACAAAGACTTGGCTTTGCAAACAAAGGCACAGCTCAAGTTAAAGTCGAAGCAGTTGCGCCTTACCAGGTGAGATGGGATGGTGGATCAAAACGATTTGGCCAAGCTCAAGGGTCTACATATAATGCTGCCTATAAGACAGGCTCTGTCAATCAACGGCTGGTCTATCTACAAACTGGTGCATTTGTTGATTCACGAAGCGCACAAAAAGCACTTGCCCGCATGAACCAATGGCTTATAGCACGAAATATTCAAGAATCTGCTCGGCTGACTCATGCTGGAGGCTATCAAAAATTACATATAGGCCCCTTACAAAATTTTAATATGGCTGAAACCTTACGCCAACAGCTTTCTTCAAGTCATTGGGGCAAGCCTATTTGGATCGAAGTCAACCCGACTCGTTAAATAGTCGCTGTCATTTTTAAGCCAATGCTTCAAACTTAAGTCAATGACCAAGTGATTAATATGAAAAACTCCTGATGCCAATGCCTTAATTTTGAAGCATTGGCATCAGCATCAAAAGTGTTATGCTTACAATCCAACATACAAAAAAGGCTTCGTAAAAAATGAATGCTCTAAAACATCTTACTCAAATGATCTCCATGAGTCTTAGACTCTTCATCACTGTTCTGACCTTTCTGCCTCTGAATTTTGTATATGCCCAAAGTCTCATCCCTTCACCACCATCGATCAATGCATCGTCATATTTACTCATGGATGCCAACTCGGGCAAAATCTTAGTAACCCACAATGAACACCAAGCAATTCCTCCTGCAAGCTTAACCAAAATAATGACAAGCTATGTAACAGAGTATGAATTAGAGCAAGGCAATATTACGCTAGATGATCAAGTGCCAATTAGCATTAAAGCATGGCGTAAAGGTGGCTCTAAGATGTATATCAAGGAAGGCACTAAAGTAAAGCTTGAAGATCTACTACGAGGCATTATTATCCAATCAGGCAATGATGCAAGTATTGCGGTTGCTGAGTATATTGCTGGTTCTGAAGATGCTTTTGCAGACCTGATGAATAAACACGCTCAACGACTTGGCATGAGTAACTCGCACTTTGTCAATGCCACGGGATGGCCAGCTGAAAATCATTACTCAAGCGCCCATGATCTGGCTATTTTAAGTCAAGCCCTTATTCAAGATTTTCCACAGCATTATAGCCTTTATGCTGAAAAAACATTTACTTATAACGGTATTACCCAGCCTAATAGAAATTCATTGCTTCATTGGAGTGACACCGTTGATGGCATTAAAACTGGTCATACTGAAGAAGCAGGCTACTGCCTTGTAGCATCAGCCGAAGACAAGGGCATGAGACTTATTACCGTTGTCACTGGTACTGGATCTGATCGTGCACGCGCTGAAGAATCGCAAAAAATGCTCACCTATGGTTTTCGATTTTTTGAAACACAGCAAGCCTATCAAGCACATGCAATGATTACAACGACACCTCTATGGAAAGGTAAAATAAAAGAAGTGCCACTTGTCATCGATCAAGATGTTATCCTCACCTACCCTCGAGGTCAGTACGATCAAATATCCCAACATATTGAAGTGAAGAGAAATATCGAAGCACCACTCTCGAAAGGTATGCAATTAGGCACTCTTGAATTTAAGCTTGATGATACAATTATCGCCTCTTATAATCTTATAACCCAAGAAGCTATAGAACAAGGTGGTATATTTTCACGAACAATTGATTCAGTATGGTTGTTTTTCAAAGGGCTTTTTGATTAAACTCTAACCTCAATAACAGCAGTGAGGAGAGCACGATCATGTCAATGTTACCAGAAGCTTGGAATTTTCCATGTTTTCATGGCATAAAAGCCATTGGACTGAGAGCTGAAACCGTACAAGCGGTCTTCATCTCTCTCATCAAGAACCTACAACTTGCATACAATAAAGAATCTATCGCTGCTCAAAAAAGCAGAAATGGCAAATATACCTCCATCACTATTGAGGTCTACTTTAACAATGCACAGGAAGTAAAAGCCCTGTATAGCAAGCTTCATGACCATTCAGATATAGTGCAAAGCTTGTGACTATTGATACTCATCGCTTGCATCATTCTGTTGTCATCCGCTCTTTAGGGATTATCAGCTATGAGCAATGCTTTCAACTCATGAAATCTGCTATTCATTCTCATCATCCTCAAAGTCAGCATGAGGTTTGGATGGTTCAACACCCTAGTGTTTTTACTCAAGGACAGGCAGGCAAACCAGAACACTTACTCAAAAACAGTAATATTCCCTGTATACAAGCTGACAGAGGTGGTCAGATTACCTATCATGGACCTGGGCAACTTGTTTGCTACTTTTTGTTTGACCTCAAACGGCTACACTTAAATGTTAAACAGCTTGTCAATAAAGCAACCCAATCAATCATTGATTTTCTGACCCCCCTCGGCATTAACGCCGTAGAGGATAATAAAAACCCCGGCGTCTATGTCAATAACCATAAGATTGCGTCACTCGGGTTTCGAGTACGAAAACATATGAGCTATCATGGAATTGCTATCAACTATACTATGGACTTGCGCCCATTTACATTTATCAATCCTTGTGGTCGAGAGCAAAATATCACACAATTATCAACATTTGAAAGCGCAGCCTATCTCACACAGCAGCAAATTGAGCACTTATATTTGCTACAAATAACCAAGACCTTTGCTTTTGATAATGTTATAGTGACAAAGCACTGGCCAACCTAAAAAAGCAGACCTAAAAAAGGAGTCACTACTTTTGAGTGAACAAAGTACACCACCTAAAAAACGCAAAGGTATAGCTGCCCGGGGCGAAAAATTAAGAGGCGCAGATAAACTCGCTCGGATTCCGATTAAAGTCATACCAACACAAGAACTGCCACGAAAACCGGACTGGATTCGAGTTCGATTACCGAGCAACGGTAAAGCAAACGAAGTGAGAGAGCTTTTACGCGACCAAAAACTCAACACCGTATGTGAAGAAGCATCTTGCCCTAATCTTCCAGAATGTTTTGGCAAAGGTACAGCGACTTTCATGATTATGGGAGATATATGTACCCGCAGATGTCCATTTTGCGATGTAGCCCACGGTAAACCAATGCCGCTCGACCCCGATGAACCAAAAAACCTTGCTGATACTGTAACAGCATTACAATTAAAATACGTTGTACTCACATCTGTTGATAGAGATGATCTCAGAGATGGCGGTGCCCAACATTTTGTGGACTGTATTGACGCTATTCGAGCCTCATCTCCAAAAACAAGAATTGAAATACTCGTTCCAGATTTTCGTGGAAGAATGGAAGTTGCATTAGATATTTTATCTCAAAGCCCTCCTGATGTTTTCAATCATAACCTAGAAAATGTCCCTCGGCTTTACAAGCAAGTTCGCCCTGGATCAGATTATATTTGGTCGCTTGAGTTATTACAAAAATTCAAAGCACGCAACCCTTCTATTCCTACAAAGTCTGGCCTCATGGTGGGGCTTGGAGAAACAGACGAAGAAATTCTAAACGTCCTTCAAGACCTTCGAAAATATGATGTTGATTGGCTCACATTAGGCCAGTACCTTCAACCAAGTAAGGAGCATCATCCAGTCATGCGATTTGTGACTCCTGATGCTTTTAAAGATTTTGCAGTAAAAGCTCGGCAATTTGGCTTTACCCAAGTGGCAAGTGGCCCGATGGTGCGCTCATCCTATCATGCAGACTTACAGGCAGATGGTATTGATGTAGGGCAAATGCTCACACAATGACTGATTTTTTTACGCTTGAATGGGCAGGAACTGGTGCTTTACTCAGCATAACGCTCGCAGTTGCCCTTCTGGAGAGCCTTGCTATTATTGGGCTATTACTACCCGGCGTTGCCTTGCTGTTCATCTTAGCAAGCGCAGCTGCTCATCAAGGTGTCGAATTTCACTGGTTATTAATGGCTGCAAGCACCGGTGCTTTCATTGGAGACTCCCTCAGTTTTTTTCTAGGACGACATTTTAACAACACACTGCTCCATTGGGGGCCTATTCAAAATCGTCCTGAACTTTTCCAGAGATCTCAAGATTTTTGCAAGCAACATGGCCTTAAAAGCCTATTAATTGGCCGATTTGTTGGGCCACTGCGCCCATTCGTCCCCATCACAGCAGGGGCTCTCCAATTTCCCACTACCCCTTTTATTATAATAGCTCTTATTGGCGCAATTCTTTGGGCACCAGTCTATCTTGGGCCGGGATACTACCTAGGACACTGGCCAGGTCTAGATGGCTCTTTTTGGCTATTGATTATCTTATTGATCGCTATTCCAGAAGGCATGATTAGCGTGCAAAAAAAATTGGTGGCAACAACTCAAAATGGTCTGATTTTTGCCATATTCACCATAACACCAGTGCTTGTGATTGGCCTATTACTCTCCCTTGAAAAAATAACAACACTTTTTCAAGGGTTCAGCATATTTATAAGCGAAGCTAATACAGCTGGAATGCTATGGCTTACATCATTGACACACCTGATACCAAAAACCAACGATGATCATTTTATTGTCATAGTACATACGTTGAGCAATACAGCAAATACCCTCCCTGTTTTTTGCATCCTTGGCTTTATTTTTTGGCAGCTGCAAAAGAGAAGTGCTTTCAAGACAGCCTTTATTCTTTTACTCGCGATTGGATTGCCATTTCTATTAAACCTACTCTTTGATATTGACCGATTCCCTGGTGACCACCTAGAAAGCGCACACATCTTTCCAAGCAGTCATACCTATTTTGCATTTTTAGTTGCCTCTTGCCTACAATTTTTAGGCTATCTCAAACATTCTCTTATCTGTCGGCTTATTGTCTATTGGGCATTTACAGTGGCCATATCTCGAATTGTATTAGGCCTGCATTGGCCACTTGATATTCTTGGAAGCTATTTACTTGCACTTGGATTAAGTTTCATACTTCAAAAAGCGTACACAAAAGAAAATCTCAACATCAAGTGTGTTGGGTAGACTACTCCCAATATGTTATAGCCCGCCTATAATATTCCTCACGTGCGACTGTCTTTGAAAGATACTGCCGGGTTTCTTTTGATGGCGCATAGTTCAGCATACGATGGAGCACCTCTTGATCTGTCATGTCATTAATAACAGCAACAGCTTCAGACATTCGAGGCACACTCACAAACGCTCTTGCAATATTCGAAGGCCCCGCATTGTAGGCTGCAATCGTAACATACGCTCGACTGCGTTCATTCTTTATCCTTTTCAAATACCGGTAATACAGTATATTTAAATATGCTGCACCCAATTGAATATTATTTCTTTCTTGAAAAAGAAATTCAGGCGATAATTCAGGCAGCTGTTCATACAATACTGTAGCAGCATCTAGACCAGCAGTTGTTGGTACAATTTGCATGAGCCCAAATGCTGGTATAGATGATTTTGCAAGAGGATTAAAGTGACTCTCGGTATGCATGACTGCGAGTATTAAAGATTCAGGAACTACAAACTCAGTACTATATTCTGCAATAATTTTTTGATATTTTTTTGCTGCCGCTTCTAAGCGAGTACTTGGCATATTCATAATAAATGTAATGCGGTCTTCTTTTACAAAAACAGTATTCATGGCTTTATCTGCTACTTGAATACGAGCAGTTTGCAATATTTTATGTGCCATTTTATTCACATCACTTTGAGTTGGTTTGCCTTTAAATAATTCTTGCAGAATCAACTCATCAGAACGACCTTCTAACTTAATTTGGCTTGAATCTAACATCAGCTCGCTTTCAAGTAATTTAAATAGCTCGCTTCGCTTCATACCCAATAATTGCTCTAAATACTGACTGGCTTTTTGGCGCTCTGCCAGCTGATCATACATATCTGATCGCTGCCGCTTTCGAGGTATGACTATTTCAATTTTATTTGTTGAAAATTGAATAGAGACAGATGAATTAAAATGATCTGGATAATATGTAAGGCCATCCACACGAACAGACCTCTGTGCATTTGGCCATCTTTTTTTTAACTGGTCACGATATTTTTTTTGCTGCTCCATCATGACATCTGATGCAATCCAAGGCTTAGAGACAGCTTCTTTATTTCCAGAGTTCGTCGTAGCCGTCGTTTCAAGCTGATCAAACTCAGATACATCTTCTATTTCTTGCTGTACGCGCTCTCCTAGCCACGCAAAGCTCATGCCACTGGCCGAACCTAAAAATACAATAAGCACAACACTATAATAACGATGCATTTCATTCAACCTCCGATCAAATGATTTCTATATCAAAAATTATAGAGTATATTTTTAAGTCGCTAAAACCTATATTGAAAATTTCAGATGAGTAGACGGTCTGCATGAAGTCAAAATAGTGTAAAGCTTAAACGAAATTAGAATCCATACTCTATTTGAACCAAGTACCATAGAAAGACAGTGAAAGCACTGAACAAGTCAAATTTATGACAAAGCCCATCGTCGGCATGAGGAAGATTTACACAAGACATTTCCCATGTTTTGTATTAAAATCTATTCTGAAATACAAATTGTAAGTTCAAGGAGAATTACATGAGCGAATTAACGGAAAAGTGGTCAGAAAAATTAAACGACCAATACAAGCAACTCAACAAAAATCTAGAAAAAGTCGCAAAAGCTGGCAAAGGCTTGTTCGCTCTTATTAAGGATGCAAGCACAAAGCAATTTAACGAGCTTGTTACAGCTGGTGAAAAAACAGACGAAGACCTTCTAGATCAAGTCAAAGAAACAGTGAAACAACCTTTCACTGATATCCGTGGATCTGTTAACAAAGCAAAGTTTGCATCTGTTGGCCTTATCGTAAAAGTGAAAGAAGAAAGCAATCGCTACTTTGATGAGCTTGTGACTCAAGGTGAAAAAATTGACCACCCTAAATCAACTAAAGCAAACGAATCAAAGTCTAAGCAAAAATCTTCAGTTAAAGCTGCTTAACTGTACTATGTAATAGTCAAGCAAAATTTCAAAAAAAATGGGGCTAATATAATATGTCCCATTTTTTATTTAAAAAATTTCTTCCTCGTCAAAATTAAATGTTGGTGGATTCCCAGAGTCTCGGATATCATCAATCACATCCTGCACTTCGTCTGAATCAAAGACTTTAAATTCCTCCCAATCAGGCTCTTTACCCTGCTCTACTATTATTTCAACCCTTCTATTTTTAGCCCTACTTTCAGCAGTAGTATTAGGCATCAACGGCCGAACACTACCATAACCTACAACCGTAAAACGACGCTCATCAAGATGACCACCCACTAATAACTCATGTGCAACTGACACAGCCCTTGAGGTTGATAATTCCCAATTTGAACGAAATCGTGCCGTGTTAATTGGTATGTTATCAGTATGCCCTTCAATCGTATAAACACCACGTATCCCCCGCAGCACATCTCGAATGCGAGCCATAATAGGAATAAAACCAGAACGCATCTTTGCGGAACCAGAAGCAAAAGAACCATGTTCCTTCACCCTTATCACAATTTTTGCGCCATTTGTTTCAACTTCAACTTGACCTTTTTTAACTTCCTTACTTAATGCAGAAGCTGCTTCCATGGCCGCTTTCTCTGTCTGCAATTCAACCAAGCCAAGCTGAGCCATTGCTTGTGCAGCGCTATCACTAGGTGCTTCAGATTTATCGCCACTCCTTACTTCTTCTGGTGTTTCCCCTTTTGGGCAACTCACCTGTAATTCTGATTGTGTAACATCCGTTGTAGATTGCTTAACCTCAACAATTGGTGTTGGATCAGGTCGCCCAGGACTAAACTCTTGAGCAATAATACTCGTTCCTTTTGGGATATCTTTAGTTTTAATCGTATTTTGAACACCAAAAGCTTCTGACATTGAACCAGCAACTTGCTTATACTTCATGACATCCATTTCAGAGAATGATAAAAGTAAAACAAAGAAACACATTAAAAGAGACATTAAATCTGCAAAGGTGGCCAGCCAAGCTGGCAATCCGGCAGGGCATTCAGGGCATTCTTCTTCGCCGTCGCAATCAGACATAGTTTCCCTGTCCCCTAACCATCTTCTTCAGGGCGTTTACCTGTAGGTAAGTATGTATTAAGAATACCTCGAATAACACGAGGATTTTGACCGGCTTGAATTGCAGTAATAGAATCAATGATCATACTTTGCACGAGCGCTTCTTCCGCTGCACGAAGTTTAAGCTTATCTGCGATTGGCAATGTCACCATATTTGCAATCATTGCGCCATATAATGTTGTTAATAACGCGACAGCCATTGAAGGGCCAATTGACTTTGGATCATCCATCGCTGAAAGCATTTGTACTAAACCAACGAGAGTCCCAATCATTCCCATTGCTGGAGCGACATCACCTGTAATTGTAAAAAGCAAAGCAGCACTCGCGTGTCGGTCTGCTGCTTTCTTCATCTCTTTTGTCATCGTCTCAGTCACTACTTCAGGCTCATGGCCATCAACTAAAAGACTAATACCAGATTGCAAAAAAGTATGGCTCACCTCTTTGCCTTCCAAGGACAGTAAACCGCCTTTACGAGCTTCATCTGCAAGACCAATGACTTCATCTATCAATGCTATTGGCTCGACAGATTTAAACTTAAAAGCTTTTCCCGCAGACCCAATGGCTGAAAAAAAGCCACTCATTGTAAACTTTGAAAGGACAACAAAAACAGAACCTCCAACAACAACAAGTAAAGAAGGCACATTCACAAAGACAAGTACCCCGCCGCCGAGCACCATCGCCACTATTATGATGCCAAAAGCACCAATTACTCCGACTAAGGATGCCAAATCCATCGACCATACTCCCTAATGCAGTAAAAATAATGTAATATCTACACATAAAAGCTTAGACTATTATTTGATCATCAAACCCGTCCCCATACTTGATCGGTGATGTGTGTAGATATACAATGAAGCCTGCGCTCTTCGGCGAATCTTTGTGCTTGCTAATGCCTATAGCCTCTCAATCCTTTATTTCGCTGAAGCTCTCTTGAAATCGTCGACGGGCTTCACTCCAGCTCAATTGCGATCAATTTTTGACTTACTCCTGCAGCCAAAAGTGATTTTATCTGGTATCTTTCTATTTCGATCAACTGTTTATATCTCATATAGCAATTTCCTTTGCAGAGAAAATGGCCTAACAGTAGAGCAGTTGACCACCTTCTCGAGAATTGCACTTACAAGTTGAACGAACCTAAGGACAGTAAATAAGGTAGTTATATGCATACAAAAAAAGAAATCGCCAGAAAAAGAAGTGAATTTTATAAAAGGATACGAGGTTTTTTTGATGACTTTGGTTATACAGAAATTGAAACGCCTCTATTGAGCTCTAGTTTAATTCCAGAATCATCAATTGAAGTTTTTGAAACAAAACGTATTCATACTGATGGCAGTAGTGAGCCATTATTTTTAACGCCTTCTCCTGAAGTTTACATGAAAGAACTGATTAGTGAAGGCATTGGAAATTGCTATCAAATCACAAAATCATTTAGAAATGTTGAAGATAAAAGCAGAAGACACTCAAACGAATTCACGATGTTAGAGTGGTATGGTATGGATATTAACTATGAAGATAATATTGAAATGACTAAAAAACTGCTTCTCAGCATGGCAGACTTTGTAGATCCCAAAAACAGACATCTTTTTGTAGAGTTTACTGAAGTCACGATGGCTCAACTGTTTCTAGAGTATGTGCAGATTGATCTTGATGAATGCGTCTCATTTGAAGGTTTTCAAAAGAGCGCCTCTGCAGCTGGTTTTGAGGAATATGTCGTTAAGTCACAGACCTGGGAAGAGCTTTTCAACTTTATTTTTGTCTCAAACATAGAAGAAAAGCTCCCTCCTAATAAAACAGTATTTGTAAAGAATTACCCAGCACAAATTGCTACTACAGCTCAACGTAATGGAAACCATTATGAGCGCTGGGAGCTTTATATGAAAGGTTGGGAAATTGCGAACTGCTATACAGAGGAAGCTAGATTTGAAGAAATGATGAAGCTATTCACTGAAGAAAGTGCAATAAAACAAGAAATGAAGGTACCTCATGAAGTCAATTTTGAGTATCTTAATATCTTTAAGGATGGAAAATTTCCACCTTGTTCAGGTTCTGCTTTGGGTGTAGATAGGTTATTTGCTGTTGCTATGAATGCAAAAAGCATCAGTGAAGTAGCACTGTTCTAGACTTTTTATCTTGAGAAGGGCAAGTCACCGGAATACTGGTAGCGCTTACACTATACCCAAAGCGTTATAGATTGGGGTGTTGAAGGTGTCTTCATTTTAGGTGTTGACAAGGCGCGACAACGCTGTATGGCCACTCCCATACGAGGCACAGCAACCGAAGTCAAGAGTTAAAAGGAAGGCGCCAGCCATGCCTAAATCTATAACGCTTTGGGTATAGACTCGACTTGATGCATATTTAAGACCTTTCGATAGGCTGCTCCGGCGGTAGCCGCTGCGTTTATTGTGGCGTTATAGCACACTGGGGATTGCTTGCCTGATGCTGAAAATTTCTAAAATTATCTTAAAATATGATAATGTGCATCTATACCTTTCTAGACCCAAAGTAATTTGGGCATATTTTGTGCATTTTCGCCACTCACTTTGGAAATTTAACTCATGAAAACGAAAAATCAAGATCAATCATCACCTAAAGCAATTCACTTTGAAGAATCCCTCAATCAACTCGAACAACTTGTCACTCAAATTGAAAATGGCGAATTAACGCTTGATGAATCGCTCAAAATATTTGAAGAGGGTATCAAGCTTACGCAAAACTGCCAAAAAACCCTCGCTGAGGCCGAGCAAAAAGTAAAGACTCTCACTGAAAATCAGGAACTTGCAGAAGTAAATTATGAGTAATCAATTGAGCACATGGGTTTTAGACACTCAAAACAAATTTGCAGCTGATTTCGAAGCTGCAATTCTCAGTAAACTCCCCGCATTTCCAAGCACGTTACACGAAGCTTTATATTATGTTGTGCACAATAAAGGCAAAATGATTCGCCCACTTCTCACAATAGCAACAGGAAAGGCAGTATCATGCAACTACGAAACCGTGCTCCCCGCTGCGATTGCAATAGAAGCTATTCACATTTACTCGCTGGCACACGATGATCTACCAGCAATGGATGACGATGATCTTAGAAGAGGCAAACCAACATGCCATAAAGCGTATGATGACGCAACAGCCATTCTTGTTGGCGATGCTCTTCAGGCGATTGCTTTTCAAATATTAAGTGAATCAGCGCTGCCCGATGACCTCAAAGTTAAAAGCATTACAATGCTTGCAAAAGCTGCTGGCCCTGCTGGAATGGTTGGAGGTCAAATGCTTGATATTACAGCATCTAACAGCCAAAAAATGCTAACGCTTGATGCTCTCGATCAACTCCATACTCTGAAAACTGGTGCACTTATCGAGGCATCTATAGCGATGCCAATACTCAACTCAGATGATGTATCGATAGACACTATTGATCAATTTAATTTATTCGCTCAATAATTTACACAATCAATTATCTTTATCTAACTTTCAATATTTATATTGAGTAGATATATTCTTATTAGTTAGTCACTATCATAAGAATCTTGATCAAAGTTCTTGAGTATATCTTGGCTTCCCAGATCTAAATCTGAGTCATCTTTTCCACCCTTTTCCTTTGCAAGAAGAACATTTTTTAGATTATCGAAAGCTTGATTTTGTACAACTTGACTAGTTTAAGTTTATTGAGCCAATCTTCTTCCATAATACACATCTAACCCAAGTCTTCTTTCATTTTCTTTATTCTTCTCTATTCATTTTTCTAATCTTTTACGAGTCTTTGTTTGATCTTGGCAATTTTGTTCACATGATGAAGATCCTATCTAAGTTTCATGAGTCCATGTTGTTTACGAATATAATCTTTCCTGGTTTGATTCATGACTCTCTGTTTGCCCTCACGGTTATTTTTAAGTTTCATAACTTTTATGCGCTGACTCTTCATTTTCTGATAATTCTTTTGTTTTTTCTCAAGTTGAAGATCTTTTTTCATTTTGATAGTCATCTCAGAACGTGTACGCTTAAGTCGACCATTATTACGTTTCTTTTTATCATTTTTATTAACCATGGATCTATATTTATTCCTCAAATTCTTCTCCTCTTTGTGTCTCATTTTACTTTTCTTGATCAAATTTTCTTTACGCTTTAGATCACTGATTTTACGCCAAATTTTGCATTCTTCTTTCTTCAAAAGCTCAATTCTATTGTATAATGTTTTGACATCCTTTTGGAATTCCTTTCTGGTCTTCTTCAAGTTAGAGAGCTTCATATAATCTCCCGCAGTGTTAGTTGAATTTTCCAATGAGTTCAATTGGTTGGTAAGC
>JAVCKV010149379.1:0-18428 GCA_032274145.1 Herpochondria borealis | reverse complement strand
TTCTTGCCGAAGAGCTGTTTTTCTAACCATTGCACCCTTAGCTGCAAGCGCTGGACCTCGTCTTTTAGAAGTTCTGTTTCGATTGGTTTGATGCTATTCCTTAGAGCATATTATATACCAAGATTAAGATGTTTTTTTAATTTTCTGCTCGATACCACTCGCGTAGTTTGGCTCCTCTGAGGTCGACGCCGTCTAGCAGAAGTTGTAGTGCTTCAGGAGCTAGGTTCATCACTTGCTCATCTGTGTGGCGAGCGGGCGGCCAGCTGAATGTCCCTTCTTCTAACCTCTTGGCGACGACGTATACGCCTGTGCGATCAAAGTATAAGATTTTAACTCTGTTGCGCCTTTTATTGCTGAAGACATAGAGATACTGGGCGTTGAGGTTTGCGATACAGTGTTCACGAAGAACGCCGGTGAGGCCGTCGAAGCTTTTACGCATATCGACGGGCGGCAGGATGATCCTGATTTTTAGTGCGGATGATGATAAATTAATCATAGCCGCACAGAATGAGCAGATCTGAGACTTTGACTAGTAGCCCAATTTAAAGACGTTTACAATGAGTCTGTCCACATGGTGAATATAGGAGGTGAAACAAATGACGTTTAATTTTCGGAGAATATTCTGTTTTTTAATTTATGAAATATAGACTGAGTGTTCTTTTGCTTTTTTATTATGTTGGGGGCTGGTTACCTAATGTGAGCCTGTATTCACGTTAAATTAGAATTGTTTTGATGGAAAGGGGGAGGATGGATGGTTAATTTATAGAGACCGAGTCATAATAAAAGAATCGGGGGGGCTGAGCACTAGAAAATCAGAATTGTTGCATACTAGCTGGGTGATAGGGAGCGTGTTGATTTAACAACATTTTATGAAGCTATTGTGACCTTTATTTTTTATGAAGCTGTAGGTCGTCTAAAGACCTTGTATTTTTAGGAGTTTCAGTGGAATTTTCGATTTCTTTGATCCCGTCGTTCAATCCTTGCATGAACTTTTTTGTAGCCCAAGTAGGAAAGTTGAGAGATTTGCCGGGGCCAAGATTTTTGGCGTAGTAATCGCGAGCTTTATATAGAGCAGGGAGTGCGTGTTTGGCTTCTGTTCCAAAGCTTTTAAGCACTTTCATTACTCGTATAATTCGGTCTTGAGATCCATGAGGTTTCATGGAGAGAACGAATTTACCTCCAGCTTGAATGGTTTCCTTAAGGCGGTGTTTAGCCATGGTCTCAAGTCCTATTTCACGAATTGTTGAGTTGAACATAATTCCACTTGGTGACGGGTTTTTCACACTCCAGTCAATATCTTCCCAGAGAGGAGCTAATTCTTCAAATGTCATTTTTTTAATAGCTTGAGCTACGTAACTTCTGGCAAGGCCATCTTGATTTCTCATTAGTTTTTTAATGGCTGGTAATAGTAGCTTTCGGTCTATCCCTTTCATGCTTTGACGCAGGAGTCCACGCGGTGAACCGTTACTGCCGCTACCCCAAAGAACAAATGAAACATATCGTTGATTCATTTCACGTGGATCATTAGGAAATAGTTTAGTTGCCATTTTTAGTATTACTGGAACAGCTTTATCTCTTGCTGACTTACCGATACTACAAAGTGTACATCCAGCACGAAAGCGAATCCATTCATCACTATGGCTGAGAAGTGCAATTAGTGGGTCAATAGCTGATTCAGCCTTTTTGCCTTGATACTCTAGTCCATAAATACCGCCAAGTATAACGCTGCGGTTTTTAGAGTTGAGCATTATTGTTAGTTGGGGAACGAAATTTTTAGCTCGTTTAGCTAATGCTTTAGCAGAGCGAATACGCATAGGCATAGACCATGTATCAAGTCGCTTTAGAAGTTCCTCGTCAGAAAGTTTTTCTATACTGTCAGTTTTTATTAAACCATGGCGGTGCCATATGTTATAGTCTTTACCTGCTGAAATGGTGTCGGTGAGAGCTTGTCCTGTAAGAGGATTCTTAATTTCAAGGTTGTGCCCTGTAATTTTAAGTTTACGTAAACCTATGGCGTAGGTAAGGATACGTGCACCTGTGGTGTCCCAGTTTGGCGTAGTATGTTCTGACCCTGACATGTTGGCACCTCCTTGATAAGTGAAACCGCCGTCCCAGCGCCTTTCTAGATCATAGAACCATTGCTGTTCCTTCATAAAAGCCGCTAGAGCTTCAGATCCGGCACGAGCCGCTCCTAGTGGCCCCCAGATGTAACTCCAATAATTTCCTGTATGTCCTTCTTCTCTTTGACTATATGAGGCGACTGTTATACGAGCAAAAAAATTATAAGCTTCAGGGTTTTCCAGCAAGTGGAAAAAGATAACTGCAACTGAACTGCGCCCATTACTATCATGGACTTTTGATGGTGCATGATCGCCGTAGGGAATCCCACCTTTATTCACAAAACTAGAGAAGAAAATTTCGGAACGACGAATAGCTAATTTGATGGTTGGGCTGTTGATTCCACATTTTTGACTAAGTATTAAAGAAACAGCACAGGAAAGAGATGGTTGGCACATAGCTCCATAACCTGGTAACTGCCCATTTGGTAAGATATTGTTATGGCCCCAAGTGCCAACAAGGCCTTGCCCACCTGCCAAATATTCAGCCATATGCTTTATTTTTGGTAGCACGGCTTTATCTTTCGTGAGTAAATAATATTCTGACATGAGTATATTCATATACCCCATATTCCATGTAGACATATTGTAAGCATCCTTAACCCTCAGATTATGGATGTATTTTTTCACCATCGGCAAATAACGTTCATCTCCGCTTGCCAGTAACGCTAGGGCGTTGACATAGCCTGTGATGTCTTTGCCAATTCCATTTTTTTCGATATAGAGGCAGGCTTCTTTGATTATTTGATTAGTTTTATTACAATTGTTTGGAGAAAGCTTTGTGTAACTGCCCATTACTTTTAGTTTTAAAACTATCTCCTGAGTTTTACCGTCCCTCCAACGAAGTAGTTTTAGTTTGCCTTCGTTCTTAGCTTTTTCGGCTTCAGTTATTGCCTTACCAAAAGCAATCCGAGCGTCACTGTTAAATTTTTTGCCATTAACTCCTAATAGAACATCGTTGATCTTGAGTAATCCATCGGCTGGAGAACCGGGATCTACTTTAGTTATAATAATTTGACGCGCGAAATCAGTGCGTAATAACATTCCCCACATCCATCCTCTCGCTCCAGTTGGCCCAAGATTCCAGTCATGGGTATTGTTTTTTTTGCCGCCCTTTGTAAAATCGGGTATGGGAGGGAAACGGCGGTTAGCCTTTGGGGTGAGATCTTTTAATGCTTGCTCAACACTCTGCGCCATAACTGAGTTTGATATAAACAAGTTAGAAAGTGTAAATATGATGAGAAATGTTAAATGTTTACGAGATTGTTTCATAATGATGTTTTTATAGATTTGCCAATTGTTAATTAAGGTTTAGAAATTTTCTGCCATGTTTTGGCCATGCGTTCACCGAGTGCTATGACTCCTTCTGTGCCAAAAAGGACAGCTTTGTGAGGTAGGTCAGCGGTTTTTACAAATGTTAGGTTTGAGTCTTTTTGTGCAAGCTTTTCAAGTTCGCTATTTAAGTCATGGTGAATATGTTTCCCAGACATGCTTTTTGGAAGAATTGGTTGCTCAGTTAAAACCCATTTAAGATTGGGTAGTTTAAGATCTTTACGAGTGGTGTTCATGAATTTTTTAAAACGGCCTGTATACAACTTGGACATCCAAATTAAATTTCGGTCGTTTTCACCACAGTGCCAGAATATACCACAAATTTCACATTTGTAGCCTTGTTTGACCAAGTCATTTTGACAGTTCTTAATACCTGCAATCCACGCTTGGTAGCGATCTCTATATTTCTCGCGGGAGCCTTCCGGTAGCCAGTCTAAGGATTGAGAACCACTGTCGGTGAATTTATAAATAGCCATTGTTTCTCCCGACTTTATTTGAGGAGACATATTTTTGCCAAAGCTGAGTTCGGGACCAAAACTTCCTAGATAATTGACAGGACTGAGAAGTTTCCAGTGTTTAGATTTATAGACATTACCGAGGCTATATTGAAAAAGTATTTTCTGAGGGGTCATGAGAGAACTCCATTTTTGGCTAGATTTCAGATCCTCTACCCATGCTTCTTCTCCCTCCATGTTCCTTTGACCTCCAAGTATGAAAAGCTTTACCACTTTTACTTTGGGCATTTTTGGTTGAACTGTTATTTGTTTTTTCTTAAGCTTTACACCAGTTTTTGTGAGGTAATGTTTGGCGTATTCGACTCCATGTTGAAGTTGGCCAATAGATCCAAAATGGTAGTGTAGACCGAGTGGCTTTCCTACTTGAAAAGAAAGGTGTGAGGTGGGAACGAAAGTCACATTGGCGTCCTTTTCTGAGACTGCGTGTTGAGCATTGCGAATAAGTGCTACATTAGCACGGTTATCCATCCCCCAGATTCCTTTAGTACTGATTTCACCTACGAAAACTTTTAACTTCGGAGCTTCTAAATCTTTTCTCAGAGAAGCAATGAAGTGCTCTAGGTTATCCTTATATTTTTTCTTTCCTTCGGTATGAAACATATCGTTTTCACCTTGATGCCACATAAGAGCTTCAATGTTGTACTTCAGACCTTTTTCTTCTAGTTTAGATAGGCGATCACGGATTTGTTTGAGTCCACGAGCGTAGAGTTTTTTACTTTTAGCGTCTCCTCCATCTGGTGCCCAATCGTTTACCAAGGTGGTGCCTCCCCATGCATCTTTGATTATAGCAATAGGGGCTTGTGTATATTTGCGCAGCTCATGTGCGAAAGTTATCTCAGGTCCGAAGTCATCTCCTACTGCTGTAAGATTAACCCAGTTTTCGGATTTGTAATTAGGCCCAATTTGATAAGAGTATTGGACGTTTTTAGGTGGGTTGAAAACATCTTTAAAAGGTGGGATATGCTGTACATTCTTGGGGGCTGTGTCGGCTCCTACCATATTGGATTGTCCCATGAAAAGGAACACTTTAACAGGCTCGGCTGCGATCAGGGATGTGATCAAAAAGTTTAAAGTGGTTAGGCCTATAAGATAGTGGAATCGTTTGAAAATCATAAATGGAATGTCTGTATATCTTGATTAAGCTAGCTGAGTAAATCAAAAAGTTGAGGTGAAATATAGGCGATTAGGCAAGAATATGCTTTAAAATCGGAGAGGTTGACACTTTTTGAATGTGTCGACCTCATACAATTAGTTTTCATGTTAAAGAACATCCTATATTTTGCTGGAAGCTTCTTGGTTGCCTGTCTCTTTTAATCTTTTGAGAGTTTAGGTATGTCCTAAAATTATCTCAAAGTAGACTAATCGATTGAATAATTCTTCATTCTTTGCATTTCTTGCTTTGCAAGAATTTATAGTGGTTCAATTTTTGTGGTAAGGGATATTATTTGATGTATCTAAGGAAAGTTCGTCAGAAGTCCGAACTTTTTGGAATAACCTAATTAACTATGAAACTTACTCACGCTCTCAGTTCACTAGTTCTCTTTGCCTCTGTTGCTTCTGCTGCAGATCAGAAGAGACCAAACATTGTATTCATCTTTTCAGATGACCATGCTCTTAAGGCAATTTCCGCGTATGGCGGTCCGCTTAAGGAAGTGGCACCGACACCTCACATTGACAAACTGGCGGAGCAAGGGGCTATTTTTAAAGATTCTTTTTGTACAAACTCTATTTGCGGACCTTCGCGTGCGAGCATACTTTCTGGTAAACATAGCCATAAAAACGGTTTTTTACGTAACACAAGCGGTGGGTTTGACCAGAGCCAGTGGACTTTCATCAAAGAGCTTAAGAAGGCTAATTATCAGACCGCAGTAGTTGGGAAGTGGCACTTGAAAACTAACCCTACAGGTTTTGACTACTGGGAAATTCTTCCAGGACAGGGAAGTTATTATAACCCTGTGTTTGTTCAGATGGATGGGACGAAGAAAAAATTCGGCGGCTATGCTACGGATGTCACGACAGACAAAGCTATCAATTGGCTTGAAGGACGGAAAAAGGACAAACCATTTATTCTGATGTGTCAGCACAAGGCTCCACACAGAACTTTCGCTCCAGCACTTCGTCATTTGGATGCTTTTAAAAATGTCACTATTCCTGAACCTGAGAGCTTATTCGACGATTATGCGACGCGTTCCAAGACTTTACCCAAAAATGAAATGGAAATCGACCGCCATTTGACATGGGCGTATGATTTGAAAATTCGTAACGAGGAGCGTCCTGGGGTGGAATTACCTGAATTTAGAGATTATGGGACTCCTGAATATAATCGAATGACTGATGAGCAGAAGAAGGTTTGGGATGCTCATTTTGCTCCATTGAACAAAAAATTTGTGGAGAACTACAAGGCTGGCAAAATTGATCACAAGGACATGGTTCGTTGGAAATACCAACGCTACATGAAGAATTATTTGGGAACTGTGAAAGCAGTAGATGAGAGTGTTGGGAAAATAACCAAGTATCTCAAAGATAATGGGTTAGAAGAAAATACAATCGTTATTTACTCTTCTGACCAGGGCTTTTACCTTGGTGAACATGGTTGGTTTGATAAGCGCTGGATGTTTGAAGAGTCGTTTAAAATGCCTTTCGTTATTAAGTGGCCGGGGGTGATTAAGCCAGGATCTCGTCCTGAAGGAATGATCCAGAATATTGACTATGCTCCGACATTTCTTGAGGCTGCGGGCTTAAAGGCTCCAGCCGAGGTGCAGGGTAAGTCGATTATACCTATTCTTAAAGGTGAGAAAAAGCATGTTCGCAAGGCTGTTTACTATGCTTATTATGAACTAGGTGAGCACGCTGTGCCCCAACATTTCGGTGTACGTTCAAAAACCCACAAACTAATACATTTTCCATGGAGTAAGGAATGGAACTTGTTTGATCTTGAGAAAGATCCTCAGGAAATGACTAATGTCTATGGAAAGCCTGCATATGCAGAGGTCCAGAAGCATATGCATGCTGAATACACGCGTCTGAGAAAACAGTATGATGCTCCTCCGTATGAGAAATACGCTCCGGAGAAATTTAAGAAGTAACGAGTGAACTTTCTCTGTCGGTTACTGCACAGTCAGCTAAGCGACAGAGACCAAATTTTTGAAAATTAGGTGTTCGTGAGAAGTTGTGAGCGGATCCTATGATTTAGATAATCCTATGGAGCCAATCTCGAATATTGATGAATAAGTAAAATTCACTCAAAATACTACCGCATATTTCCTTATCTTTTTAAGGCAAATCAATGTGGCAGGGGCTACTAGTAATGTGTGACAGCAGCTATTTAGATTGTTCCAGCATTCTTAGAATTGGAGCTTCTGCCCGTTTGCGAATATCTTCTGGCATTTCAACAGTTGGTGAGAGCTCGTTGAGGCAATTGTAGAGTTTTTCCATTGTGTTCATTTTCATGAACTTGCAATCGTTGCAGGCACAGTGGTCTGTGGGTCCAGGAATGAGATTTTTATCTGGAGCTTCTTTCTGGAGACGATGTAACATCCCTGCTTCTGTGACGACAATGATGTTCTTAGATTCCGCATTTTTACAAAAAGCTACCATTTTCTCTGTGGAGCATACTTCGTCTGCGAGCATTCTAACTGCAGTGGTGCATTCCGGGTGAGCCACTACGAGTGCGTCAGGGTATTCTTCTTTGATTTTTGAGATGGAATCTCTAGTGAACTCCATGTGCACATAGCATGATCCTTGCCAGAGATCCATTTTACGTCCTGTCTGTTCCATTACCCATGCTCCTAGATTAGCATCAGGCACGAAAAGAATAGGTCTGTCGGTGGGTGCATTGTTGACGATCTTAGTTGCATTACCGGATGTACAGATCACGTCGCAAAGAGCTTTCACTCCTCCTGAGCAATTGATGTAAGCGATGACGTAGTAGTTTTTTTCCTTATTGGTATCAAGGAAGGCTTTGAGATCTTCGGTTGGGCAAGAAGTTTCCAGTGAGCAGCCTGCGTCTGCGTCTGGCAAAATAACGGTTTTATTTGGGTTTAGAATTTTGGCAGTTTCTGCCATGAAATGAACGCCACAGAAGCAGATAACTTGTTCCTCGCATTCTTGAGCTTGATAGGCTAGCCCAAGCGAATCTCCCACATAGTCGGCTATGTCTTGGATTTCGCCAATTTGGTAATTGTGAGCCAAGATGATCGCGTTGCGTTCTTTTTTCAGTTTTAGAATCTCTTCTTTGATGTCTATAGAAGTAGCGGACATGGAGCTACGCTATTTCAGATTTACGGGATTTCAACTTAATTCGTTATCATCGGAAGTGAATTTTTGTGGTCCTTCTTCGCAAAGTTGTTTGATGGTTTCCATTGTATATTGATAGGATGAGAGAAGGATGAAAAAAGCACATACCATGGTGGGGTAGATAGGGGAAAATGGTACAATTTTCAACATCACCCAACCAAGAGTGGAAAGCTGCATAATGGTGTTGATTTTAGAGGAGATATTGATGCGCATAATTACCTTACGGTTAAGGTAATAAATTATTGCGACAGCTATACCGATGCTGAGATCGCGAATGATGACCATCCAAGCAAACCAAGGTGGGATGCGCCAGTCGTTGTCACCCCAGGGTACCCAAGATAGCAGAATGATAGCTGCTAACATGAGAAATTTATCGGCGATGGCGTCAAGATAGGAACCAAGTTTGGAGCGCTGGTTGAATTTTCTGGCAACGTATCCGTCGAGAGCATCTCCGGCTGCTGCTACGGCGAAAGCAACCATAGCTAAATAGCGGTATGGTTCGATTGGATTTCCTGTGAGTACGGATTGACCATATTTCCACGCTAAAATTGCAAAAATGGGAATTAGTAGTATTCTAAAGATGGAAATGTAGTTGGCTGCGGTCATCTGTCGGATGAATAGCACCTTTTAAAGGGCGATTCGGCTCTTTTCTATCGTTATTTAAAAGAATGCCATAGATTTTGGAAACAAATTTTTGAGTAAATCGTATGTAAAGAAAATGAAGGAATTGTTGATTAGTCTTGCACGGAAACGGGAGAGAGGTTATGCCGCTGCCGTGAGATGCATATCATGGTTTGGTATTTGTGCCGTGGCTGTTTCTGCTGTTTCTTGTGGTGGAAAAGAAGAAGCGGTTCAGATTACGGAGAAAAGGGAATTTATCAAGGATGACGAGTTAAGGCTCTATTTAACAACGTATCCGAGTGGTTGGAGGCAAATCGGAGTAGGTTTATCAGGGAGTTTTGGTCCTTTGCGAGCTTTCCGCTCTCAAGAAACTTGCCACACCACGCTTTCAACAGGTTTGAAGGGATCTAATATAGATAATGTGAATCGCTGGAGAGAGCAGTTTGAATTGGAGGAAAGCGATGAGATTCGTGAGATCGGTGAAGTAGAATTTTTCGGAGAAAAAGGTATTTTAGTGAAACTCGAAGGAACATTTCGAGGGAAGGAAAAAGACTGGGCTATGTTGGCAGGACTTGTTCAGCATAGTAAATTTGGACTTTGTGTTTTCAAGATGACTGGAAAGAAAAAAGAAGTCGATAAGGAGCAAGAAAATTTTGTGAAGGCGTTTGCGGGATTTAAGTATAGAAAAAACGAGGGGGATAGTAACTGATGGCCAAAAAGAAAAAAAGAACATTTTGGCAGTGGTTAGTACGTATTTTTGCTGGGTATGAATTGACGATAATCAATATTCTTTTATTGCTTCTGATTGTGTTTTTTAGCACTTTAGAACAGGCGGAAGTGGGATTATATACGGTGAAGCAAAGGTATTACGCCATTGATGCTTATTTTGTTCAACCAGAGCTTAGAGGCACCTTGCTTCCTATCGTTTTACCCGGAGCTTATTGGGTGTGCGTTCTATTTACCATAAATTTGCTTTGTGGTGGGATTGTAAAAATGATCGCAGTTTTTGTCAAAAATCCGTCTCGAACCATGTCATTTCCAGACAGATTTGGGAAATTCATTGGTGTGCTCATTTCCCATATAAGTATGGCGACATTGATGATCGCAGGTGCAGTGGATTATCACATGTCAAAAATGACTTTGCTTGAGGTAAGAGAGGGAGAAGAGGGTTTTATCGGACGATCGGACGAGGACGTGGTCCTGGAGGTTTATGAGATTGAAGACGGAGTGGAGACTGACGTGCATGTTATCAGTAACAAGTATATTTCCAATATGATCAGGAATGGGCAGGTTTCTTCTTTTAATTTTAGTCCAGACAAGAAGGTGTTTTCATTTGATGGCAAGCCATTCAAGGTTGAATTTGGTGGTTGGTATAGAAACTGTGATGTGATGCCTGAAAATAAGGCTAAGCATGTCGAGGGTGACGGGCCGGTTGTGGATGGTGTTTTCCTTCGAGAGGATGAACTTTTGACAGCGACCGAGACTGGAAATATTGCCAGATTTAATACAGGAGTGGCTGAAGGCCAGAGAAAGAAAATATACAACTTGGCTGGTTGCTATATTGATGTAGTTGCGGATTCTGGTGAACGCTCTAAGCTTGTGCTTTGGAGTGGTATGCAGGGGAATGCCACTGTTTCTGTGGGTGATAAAATTTATGGTTTTCGTATTGGATACAGACGAGAAGTTCTACCATTCAAAATTGCATTGAAAGAGCTGGAAGTTCAAAAATACCAAGGAACAATGAAGGCTCGAGATTATGTGAGTAACGTTAAATATAATACTGGTAAAGAAGATGTAGATGCGAGAATTTCAATGAATGAGCCTTTGAGGCATTCAGGTTATACAATTTACCAGGCTCGTTGGGACAAGCGAGGGGTTGATGTAGATGGGCGAGATGCCTATGTGACAGCACAGAAAGCCGCAGGCAAACCATTGGAATTTGCAGAGAACCATCGCTTGTATTCGACTTATCAAATTGTTTCGAATCCGGCAGATAAGTGGCCAGAATATTGCGTTTATGTTGGTGGGATAGGATTGTCGATTCACTTTCTCATCAAATTGATATTTTTTATTTTAGCAAGTTTCAAGAAAAGACAGAGCAATGAAGGGTAAAATTGGTAGATGGAGTGTTTTTGTTTTTGCCTTGGTGTTGATCCTAGGTGGGGTTCTTTATACGATTCGGGAGAGTTATATTCCTAGGGCTATTCCTGAGCTGGAAAAGTATGATGCATGGGATCCTGAGATCGTAAAATTGATCAGTGAAATGCCTGTGCAAGATGAAGGTCGATTGAAGCCTTTTTCGACATGGGCGAAGTACCGCCTTTATGCGATTCATTCTAAAAAGAATATCAAAGTCAAGGTTGGTGAAAAGAGGGTCACCATAAGTCCGACAGAGTGGATGCTTGATTGTATGTTCCGTCCTAAAGTTGCAGACGGTTTGCCATCTTTCAGGATAGAAAATGATGAGGTTGCTACGGCTTTAGGGATTAAAACGGGAGAATTCACCGATAGCAACGGCAAAAAAGTATATAAGAAAAAACGCGACTTTTATTCTTATGACGAGATTGAAAATCCTGAGTTTATAGCGAAATATGATAAGCAGCATAAGGAGGACTGGAAGTTACTAGGTGACGGAATGACTCCTTCTGGCATCGAAGGTCAGAAATCTAATCTTATCAGGAGTATCGGAGAATATAAGAAGCAGACTCATTTCATGGATATCGCTAGGTTCATGGCCGATTTTGTTAAGCTGAAGGACCTTGAAAAGGAAGCTGGAAGGAAATTGACCCAAGAAGAAGTCGAGAAGGAGTTGCGAGGAGTTAGTAAAAGAATCTTCAACAACATGAAGATGGCTATAGAAGAAGGGAATGAACATGTTATTAACATGTGGGAAAATAAAAATGTGCTTGAATTGCGGATGATTCCGTCTGCTGATAAGGACAATTTTACTTGGATTTCATATAACGTAGCGATTCGAAGAGCATTGATGGAAAACTCTGGAGAAACTACCGCGAAAACTAAAATCATAGAGTTAGATGGAGTTACAAGTTTTTCTGAGTGGATTCAAATGGCTTTCATTTTTGATAATTTTGGTGAAGAGGCGTTGAAGAAGAAACTTATCAGCTACAATAAGACTGTTAAGAAAGTGCTTCTCGATAGAGGCGAGTTTGAAAATTTGGAGAAAGTTGCTTCTGAGGTGAAGTATTTTAAGAGAAACTATTATGCTTATGCCAAAGGATTCTTTTTACTTGGTTGCTTGCTTATGATTTCGTTATTGCCCTCACCTCAGTCTAAGTATGGCAAAATAATTGGTTGGGCAACTGTGGCATGTGCGCTTACTGGTGTTATCTTTATTCTACTGGGCGTTATTCATAGGTATCAGCTTATGGAGCGTTATCCTTTGGGGAAGCTATATGACACTATTCTAATGATTACGATGGTAGCTGTTTCGATACTTTTATTTATGGAACTTCTTTCTCGCAAAAAACTGTGCTTAGGAGTTGCTGTGACTCTAGGACTGATGGGTATGTATTTGGCAAGTCGATTCGAAGTCGGGTCTGGGAAGGATACGTTGGAGCCTCTTGTGGCTGTGCTAAATTCAGATTATTGGTTGATGACTCATGTGACGACAATTACTATCGGTTACGCGGGAGGAATTGTTGGGGCTTGGTTGTCTATATTCTATCTGTTGGCCAGAATTACTGGTATTGATGAGGGTGATAAATCGTTTCGTCGCCTCATGACTCGTTTGGCTTATGGAGCTGCTTGTTTTACACTTATTTTCAGTTTAGTGGGCACTATTTTGGGTGGAGTTTGGGCAAATGACTCATGGGGACGTTTTTGGGGATGGGATCCAAAGGAGAACGGAGCTTTGATGATCGTTCTTTGGTATTTGGCAGTTCTTCATGCTCGTCTGGCTGGATATATTAAGGATTGGGGTATCCATATATTTATGGTTCTTGGAGCTAATATTGTCGGGTTCTCATGGTGGGGAGTTAATTTTCTATCGACGGGGCTTCACAACTACGGCTTTGCTTCAGGTGGAGAGGGTGAGTCTTGGTTACAGGTTTATTATATTCTTCATACCTTTATTGCTATCGTGGCGTTTGGCTTTGCTTGGTATCACTGGGAAATGAGGAGACGTAAGAAGCAGTTGCGAGAGTCTCAGAAGGATAGTGATAATGATGAAGGAGGTGATGATTCTTCCCAAGGGACTCCACCTGCTGAGTATAGCCTTTGATCTGTTGAATTGAAGTGTGGCTTTAGATGCTAGCATACTGGAGGAATTTGTTTCGGCACAACAACTTGCCCTAGAAGATACGTTTCTAGTGGCTGTTTCAGGAGGCAGAGATTCTGTCAGCTTACTTACTTTGTTGGTTAATGCTGGCTTTTTAAATTTGACCGTATGCCATCTTAACCATTGCTTGCGTGGGGAAGAGAGTGATGCTGATGAAGCGTTTGTGCAGAGTCTTAGTGAGAATCTGGAGCTTGGCTTTATTAGCAAGCGAGTCGAGGTTGGTAAACTTCCTGGAGGACTTGAATCTGCAGCCCGAGAGGCTCGGTATACTTTTTTTTATGAGGTGGCCGAAGAACTAGATGCAAAGGGTGTTTTTTTAGGGCATCACTTGAATGATCAAATCGAAACGGTTCTATATAACTTGTTACGTGGTGGAGCTGGTCTGAAGGGGATACAGCCTGTCGTGAATAGGAACGGTTTATTGTTGTATCGACCATTACTAAAGGTTCGTAGGGAGGCTATCACTGCATTTTCTAAAGAAAGAAAATTAGAATATAGAGAAGATACGAGTAATGGTGAGGGTGTTACAGCTCGTAATAGGATAAGAAATGAGCTACTTCCACTAGCTAAAGATATCTTAGCTAGAGATGTTGTGTCAGCTGTTGAACGTGCAAGGGAGTCGGCAGAGCTAGATGATAGTTTTGTGTCTTCTTCCGTAAAGTTAGAAATGTATATTGACCCACAAGGAAGGCTGTATCTTCCTCGTTTAAAGGTTGAGCATGAAGCTATTAGAAGAAAAGTTATTTATGCTTACTTGAAGGAAAAGGGGATCGGGCAGATCAACAATGAGCTTATTAAGAAAGCGAATGAGATGGTTTCAAACGTCTCGGTAAATAAAATAAACTTGGCGGGAGGAAATTACCTGCGCCGCCGCCAGCGCAGGATTTTTGTTCAGTTTTCTGAATAGTAAATTAGATTATTGACCAGGGCCGAAATTAAACTGGAATTGAAGCCAGCCAGCGTTTCCGTCTCCGTCTTCAGAGCTGTCGATATGATCAAATTGCAATCTGACGTGCCCATCGTACTTATCGTTGATATTAAAACCCTTGGTGAGAGCTAGAGAAAAACGATCGAGTTCAGGTGTTTCTTCAATAATATTTGAGCCCTCTACGTGCTCGAAACGTGCTGCAATTTCCCAATCGTTGCCGAAGCCATAACGTGAGGAAAGAGCGTAGCCTGTTTCGTCATGGCTACCTGTTACTGTGCCATCTTCTGATGAGAAATCTAGTGAACGATGGGCTATCTCAGCTCCTACAGCGAAGTATTTACCGCCTTCTTCTTGACCTTTTTCTCTCCAGAGGTATTCGACTCCACCACCATAGTTTGAGGCATCGAGGCCATATCCGTTGTCACCAGTGGCATAGTAGGCGTGGTAATTGAAGTGGTTAAAGTCGTCTTTGAGGAAAGTACCTCGGATACTGACATTAAAAATTTCTTTAGCGAGGAATGATTCGTCACCGTGAACGTCTGTGGGAAGTGCTCCAGCCTCTTCCTCATGACTGTGCTCGACCGCGTCGCCATAACTAAAGGAAATCGCTGATGTGTGTTCCACTGGAAGTTTCCATGTGAGTTGAACACTTTCGGTGAGTAGCCCTTCTTCGCCGTTGAATCGGGTGGTGAGAAGTGAAGCGTTCACAAAGTTTAAGCTGTGCACATGAAGGTGGTTCTCGTTCGAAGTGTGATTGAAGACACGTCCAGCGTTGATTATCAGTGCGGAATCTAGGAGGTTAGCAGAAAGATAAGCATCTTCCCATTCTCCTGTGAGGTTGTCATCTTCATCTAAAAAACCGTTGTAGGTTATATTAGTGGAGAAAATATCGTTGAATTTTATTTGAGCGTTAAGCTCGATGCCCTGAAGAGTAAATGAATCGTTAGGGTCATGGGCATGAGTGGCGAACACAGCTTCATTTATATCAGCCGATCCGACTGTTGCGCTTGTGTAAAGGTGTAGATTGACCTCAGGTTTTGCTGCCATGAGTGGGGCAGTTATTGCGAGTGAAGTGACGAGTGATTTAATAATCATGGCGACAGCGATAGTATGCTGTCGCCAAGGTGTCAATAGATTAATGCAAATTTGTTGCGTTAATGGGGTTATTAGAAAAAACTTAAAGAATGTTCAATGTGAAAAGCTCATCTAGTGAGTAGATGAAAAATTCAGCTTGTTTCTTTACTTTTTCCCTTGCTGTATAACGTCCAAAGCCTATGAAGTGGTCTACTTTTGTCTCAGTTTCTAGATCTGAAATGCCGTCACCGACCATGAGAACTTTTTCTGGTGAGTAATCTTTCTTGAGTTGTTCGATGATTTCGGGTTTTCCCCCGTTATAGGTTGTTGGATAAGTAGAATCGAACGAGTGGTAACTACCGTTTGTGCTAAAATGGAGAGGCACAGCTTCGACCCTCTCGATGCCAAGAAATTGTGCCAGTGGCTCAATAATGACTTTAAAGCCTCCTGAAAGGATAACGGGTGTCCATCCTAGATTACGAAGCTTTTCCATAGTCTTGAGTGCTGTGGGCTCGATCGTATCGATGTATTGTTGGGCGACGGCTTCGACATCTTTTACTGAGGGGGCAATGATGGCAAGGCGCTTTGCGAAAACTTCGTCAATACTAACCTCGCCGTTCATAGCGGCATTTGTAAGGGCTTCTACCTTTTCAAAGGTTTCTGGGCTGGTGCTTCGAGCCAATTCATCTATGCCTTCGATGGAGCTGAGTGTAGAGTCGCAGTCAAAAACAATCAATTTCATGAAATAGCAATGATCGCTGACCCAATATGGGTCAACGCTAGAAAATGACAGTTTGTAAAACTTTCTGAGAATGTTCTTTGCAAGTCTTGAGAAGTGATGTTCTCTGAACGTGTCCTGCAACCATGAGTAACTTAAGAAAATTCAAAAGAGTAGTACTCAAGCTAAGCGGAGAAGCTTTGCGAGAGGTGGGTTCCCAAGATAATATTTCTCCTGAAATCGTGGAACGCATAGCTGGAGAGATCAAAGCTGCGTATGATGCAGAAGTGGAAGTTGCTATTGTGGTTGGAGGGGGTAATTTTTGGCGTGGTGCGGCTGCTAGTGCGAGGGGAATGGATCGTCCCACGGCTGATTACGTGGGCATGATGGCTACTGTGATGAATGCTCTTGCTGTGCAGGCCGCGTTGGAGGAAATTAAGGTTCCGACAGTTGTGCAGTCTGCGATTGAAATGAAAAATGTGGCCGAGCCATTTATTCGTAGGAAAGCGAGCCGACTTTTATCTGACAGAAATGTGGTGATTTTCGCAGCAGGCACGGGCAGTCCATTTTTCTCAACTGATACAACAGCTGCTTTGAGAGCGAGCGAGATGGGTGCTGATGCTATTTTTAAGGCAACAATGGTAGATGGTGTATATGATGCGGATCCGAAGAAGAATCCTGATGCTATCAGATTTGATGAGGTGAGGTTTCAGACATGTATAACGAATCAGCTCAAGGTTATGGATGCCACGGCCTTTTCTTTGTGCATGGATAATAATATTCCGATTATCGTGTTTGATCTCAATGAGAATGGAAATATCACGCGTGCCCTAAAAGGGGAAGACATAGGCACTATTGTTCACGCTGATGCAGAATTATAATTTTTTTGACCTAAATAATTAATATGGATCCAGAAACTGCTAAATTAGAAACTGAGGAAGCGATGCAGTCAGCCCTTGAGTGGTTGACTTCTGAATATGCTTCTGTCCGCACGGGTAAAGCTTCACCGTCATTGATTGAGAACATTGATGTAGAGGTAAAGGCCTATGGGTCGCGCATGAAGCTTAAAGGCTTGGCTGTGATTAGTACACCAGAGCCTCGTATGCTTGTGGTGAACCCGTTCGACCCGAGTACAACCGATGACATCGACAGGGCTATTCGTGAGGCTCAGCTTGGGTTTAACCCTGTGAACGAGGGTAAGCAACTGCGTTTACCCGTTCCAGAACTTACCGAGGAACGTCGTAAGGAGATGGTTAAGCGAGTGAAGGGTATCTGTGAGGAAGCCAAAGTTCGCGTGCGAAGTGCTCGTAAGACTGGGATGGACGTAGGTAAGAAAATGAAATCTGATAATATCCTAACTGAAGATGCTCAGCATGATTTTGAAGCTGTGGTACAGGATTTGACAAATGATTCAACGAAGCAGATAGACGATTTGACAGCTGCCAAGGAGTCAGAAATTATGACAGTCTGATTTCTTACTCGTAAAATATTTCTAAATGCCTTGTCTGGTGAAACAGACAGGGCATTTTTATAGGTTGAGTTGTAGAAGATAATTTTTGCTTAATTTGGTAAGAAATTTACTTTTTGTAGTGAGTTTTTCTCAAATTATTTTCATTGAAAGAGGATGAAAGCACACCGCTTACGTAGAGAGTGGAAGAAAAGTTTCATAGTAAATGAGAAAATAATTAAATTTTTCTGGTAAAAATACTAAATTTAAGTAAAACAAAACGCGTGATGAACTATAAATCAGAGACTTTTCACAGCGAAGTCGAAGATTTGCAGGAATTACCAACCCGCCCGCTGTTTAAGCGTCGCGGATTTGTAGGTCTTGCAGCATTTTCAGCTGCTGCTGTTTTGACTGGTGTAGACAAGGTGCATGCAGGCCTTTTCTACAGTACTAAGCCGGTCAAGGGGATTCCCGACGATTGGGTTAAAGATAAAGGTGTGGACGTACTTCGCTATGCCAATTATATTTTGAGCTTAAAACTCAAGAATATTACACCAGCAATGGTGCTTAAACCTCACTTTAAGAAACGTGGCCGCACATCTAATTCTTTGCCTCCACGCTATATGTGGAAGCGATTAGGATACACTTTGAAGGTGATTGACCGTTGGGCATATGAGTTGAACTCTCCGATTAAGGAACTTATTTCGATTTATCGTAGCCCGTCTTATAACAGAGCGTGTCGTGGACGTAGCAGATCGCAGCACATGGAAAATCGTGCTGTTGATGTTAAGTTCACTCGAGTTTCTTCATACACTGCTGCCCGTAAGTTGAGGCAGATTCGTGATCGTGGTGTTTTCAAGGGCGGTGTAGGAACTTATTCCTCATTCGTTCATATTGATACACGCGGGGATAATGCTACATGGTAATAGTTTAAATTTTTAGAGATTAGTGCCCAGATATTTGACTTTTTCTAAAGTCAACCAGCCTGTGGTATGTGTCTTTGCCAAACGAAATTGGTATTAGTACTCCGTCAGAGCTTAAAGTTAGGGTGCCCTAAGGTTTGGTAAACAAGTGCGTGGGGTC
>JAVCKV010149268.1:0-18433 GCA_032274145.1 Herpochondria borealis | reverse complement strand
AGATTAGGATGACCTTAGGTATAACAACGACTGCTGTTGAAATTTCCAAAGCAAAAGCAGATAATAATAGAATATCTTCGAAGACTATAAAGTATCTAAAAGAGCAAGGTATCTCACCCCAACATATCCAAACACAATATTTACGGGTATCTAAATTACATAGACCAGTAATGGTGGAGAGAATAATGCATCCATTCAGCGCGAGCCAAACTATTCATATTTGTATCAAGGATTTGAAAAAATATACTAAAATTGTAGATGGATTGTTAGAGATTGGTGTGACCTCTGTTGGTGGTCCTCAATTTAGAAATACCAATATCCGAAAATATAAAGATGAAGCTAGAGTAAAAGCCATTAAAGCAGCTAAAGAAAAAGCAGCACTTTTGGTAGGTGCACTAGGTCAGTCGATTGGAGTTGCTTATCAGATTAAAGAAATTGAAGGAAAGAGTGGTAATAACCAAGGCGCTTATGCTACAGGTGGGAATAGTGGAAGTGTGGAACCTGAAGGAGAGTTAACTTTTGCTCCTGGGCAATTGGAAGTAATGGCAAGAGTGGAGGTTTCCTTTATTTTATCTCAAAAATAAATAATTGTATTAACAAGATTGAAGGTAAAGAGGGTGCGGGAATATATATTTCCGCACCCTCTTTGCCCATAATCTTAAACAAGTTAGATGGCATCCTTAATCCATAATTTTGAATCCATAATCATCAACCTCTTTTTTCCAATCGAAATATCCTTTGATAGATAACAATAGAAATGCAAAGAAAAGAAACGCTACTATATAAATACCTTTATACAAGTAAACTCCAATAGCAACCACATCCACAATAATCCAAATCGTCCAATTCTGTAAATATTTTTTAGCTAAAAGGTATTGCGCAACTAAGCTACCTACCGTCGTAAAAGCATCGATATAAGCCAAGTCTGCTTTAAAAAAGTGATTCATCAAATATCCCCAAACAGGTGTGATAGCAATAATAACCAAACTCCAAAGTATCCAATCTTTTTGTTGGAACAATTTAATCGGTACTTTTTCTGTAACATTAGCATCATGGTTACTCCAATAATACCAACCATAGATATTCAAGACTAAAAGAATGCCGTGTAAAATCAAATCGGAAAAAAGACGATTGTGATAAAAAATAATTCCCAATAAACTCACACTAATAATTCCAAAAGGCCAAGCTAAAATTTTCTCTTCTGTTTGAAGATAGACGCAAAGCAAACCAGTAATGGTTGCGATAATTTCGAGATAAGTAGTCCATTCCATAACCGCTAATTTAGAATAAATTTGTTGATTATAATGTGTAGTAAACCGCAATCGGCATCTTTTTGTTGGAGCATTCTAGTAGTTTGGGCATTGTTCATTTTTTTCATTGCCAAAAAAACGAACCAAAAAAGTCTAGTCTATTCCAATTGCTCCGCAGGAATCGACCTGCTCTCTCGCTCAGTGCTTTTGGTGAAATTCCTTTTGCATAATTTAATCTCTGATTTTGACCAATAATAAATATTTGTGTAATTGAATATATATTACTTTCTTTTACTCATTGTACTTCAGCATAGTTCTAAATCTAGTTTACCATTTCTTAGGTTTAATATCTATGAGGGTAAATTTTTTCTTAGGCGAAATAACATCATCTACACATCTTCTAATTTCTTCTTCTAAGGCATGGATAATTCTACTCTTAGCAACATTACGATGTTGGACAATACTAATTTCTCGAACAGGTTGAGGTGAGCGAAAACGATGCAACATCTCTTTTTCTTTTTTAGGTAAATTGATAGTTGCCAACTCAGGGAGAATCGTAACTCCATGATGTGTCTTGACTAATGCCTTTAATGTTTCCAAACTTCCCGCTTGATATTCCAAACGTCGATCTTGTTGTTTTCGCAATTCGCAAATATTGACAATCTGTGAACGCAAACAATGTCCCTCTTCCAATAACCATAAATCATTAGGATTAATATCTTCAGCTAAGACATACTTCTTGGTGATTTTTGATTTAGAATAAAGAAAAAATTCTTCATGAAAAATAGGAGTCGCAGTTAAAGAACTTTCACTAATAGGAGTCGCTAAAATTCCAATATCGATGACTCCTTTTTTTAAATGAAAAATAATATCAACGGTTTTAAACTCTTCAATTTTTAATTCCACTTCAGGGTATTTTTCCAAAAAAGATTTTATAAATAAAGGAATTAAATAAGGTGCAAGAGTAGGAATGATGCCGATAGATAAAGAACCTCTAATTACAGCATTGCTATCTTTGATGACTGCAAGTAGTTTGTTTTTTTCTTGCAATAAAACTCTTGCTTGCTCAATAATTTCTAATCCTATAGTAGTAGGTACTACTGGTTTTTTAGTCCTATCAAAGATGACAACATCCAAATCCTTTTCCATCTTTTGTATCATCATACTTAAAGTAGGCTGAGTGACGAAACATGCTTTTGCTGCTTTCCCAAAATTTCGATGGGTATCTACTGCTATTACGTATTCTAATTGTTGTAAAGTCATTGTTTTTTGTGGTTCATTTTTAAGATTGAAAACAGATTCTTTTTGTTTAAAAGCAAAAAAGTAAATAATGAAAAAGGAATTTTAGCCAAAAGCAGTAAGCGGGTAAGCAGGTCGATTCCTGCGGAGCAGTTGGAATAGACTAGAATTTTTTTGGTTCGTTTTTTTTTTCGATGAAAAAAAATGAACAATGTTAAAATTTACTAGAATGTTCCAATAAGCAAAATGCATTTGCACTTTACTACCCACTGTATTCAATATAGATCCTGTTTTATAATAGATAAAACCTATCATAAAAGTAAAGAAAATAAATTTACTTGATGAATAGAAAAGAACCAAATAGAAAAAAGTATATGTATTGTTACAAAACGGATAAGTCTAAAGGAGAGATTGAAGAATAAAAAAATAGATAGGAATTACGGTAGCACCAAACACAGTTCGATGCTACCGCATCATTTATTCTTCTTTATCACAAGCGTATTCTATGAGTTGATTATTCTCATCAGTACCCTGCATTAACAAATTATCATCATCAAAATTTATAGCATATTCAACCGTATTTCCCATTATTGTAAGATAGATGATGGTCAAATCAACCGATAAACTGTATTCTCCACCCTGTGAAAGTGAACCTCCTGCGATATCTTCTGTTGTAATAGCAGCAGGACCAACACCGTCTCTAATTTCTCCGAAATTTAGGGTAACGGAATTAAAGTTTTTTCCAAGTTGTTCTTCTGAATCTATTTTATATTCAATGACTTTCCATTTACCCAAAATTACAATTGGGTCAGTGAATTCAACCTTGTTTCGGCAGTTGGCAAAAGTGATGGTTATTAAGGCAAGAAAGAGAAAAGCCTTAGGAATTGAAAGATTTTGCATAAACGGTTTTTGGGACAATGAAGGCGGGTAATAGTGTAGAAGATCAAACATAGTTCCACAAACCGTGATTCTAAGAATATTTATTTTCTATATTTTTAAATCTTTAAAGGTGAAAGATTCATACATTAAGTATCCTGATCATGATTGAGGAAAGGAATTGAATTTCCACCAAATCCTATATCTATAATCTTTAAACCATACTCAAATATTACTATCTTTATATTTTTATATCATATTTAAAATTTAATCCATAAAATGGCTACAACAAATATTTGGACAGGATCAGATCAATACCTTTGCGATCCAGAATTAGTACAAGCGTTTCATATGGCACGTGTATTAGGGATGCCTTTACTTATAGAAGGAGAACCAGGAACAGGTAAAACGGAATTACCAATTCAGTTTGCAAAATCAGGAGGATTAGAAATGTTTGTCTATCCTGTAGGTTCGAAAAGTTCGGTGGATCAGTTCGTCGCAAAATTTGATCACGTAAAATATTTGAGAGATTCACAAGTAGAAGTGCTTAATGCAAGTCGAGAGGAGAAAGGAATGCCGCCCTTGAAAAGTGGAGGAAGAAGCACGGAACAGTTAGATGATTATGTAAACATGGGACCTGGTGCAAAAGCATTTAGTGCACCGAATTCAGTTTTGTTAATTGATGAGATTGACAAAGCACCTCGTGAATTTCCAAATGATTTGTTATTTGCATTGAGTCATCGAAAATTTATTTTGCCTGAATCTGGAAAAGAAATTTCGATCAGTGAAAAAGATATGCCTGCCATAGTTATCACGAGTAATCGAGAACAAGAATTACCGACGGCTTTTAAAGGTCGTTGTATTTACCATTACATCAGTTTCCCTGAACCTGATATGATGGAGAAAATTTTGCTCAAGCATTTCCCAACTGTCGATGAAGAGTTGATGGAAAAATGTATCAACTTCTTTTACAAATTAAGAGCGATGCGTTTGGAGCGTGCACCGAGTACAAGAGAATTGTTAAACTGGTTAAAATATTTGCAGACATTTTCTAAATCAGAGGCATTGTCTAAAATTGATCTTCGAGAGGGAATGGGAATTTTGATTAAGACGCAGAGTGATTTAGTGAAATTCCAACAGCAGTATAATTAGAAATTTAAAACCACATAAGTTCACATAAGAACAGATAAGCCCTCTAACTTAAACTGAATTTGATGATTCAATTATTTAAGTTAGAAGGCTTATGTGTTCTTATGTGAACTTATGTGGTTCAAAAAAAAGAATCATGTTTAAAAGCTTGCCAAAATATCTTCGAGAGCACAAGTTGAAAGCCGATGTTAGAACCCTAATGATGCTTCGCAAAAGTATGGAGCGAGGACTCATTCGAACCACAGGCGATATGTACCTCGTACTTAAAGGTCTAGTAACTAACTCGCCAAAAGATTTCGGACCATTTACCAAAGCATTTTATTCTTATTTTCTTGAAGTAGACATTCGTCCAGGAGAAAGTTTAGATAGTGCGATTGTGCGTTCTGATACTTTTAAAAAATGGAAAACAGATTGGCTCGAAGAACATGAAGGGGAAGAACCAGACATCAGCGAACTCGTCGAACAATTCTTAAACGAAGTTCACGTCACCACTTACGATATCAAAAAAATGCTAAAGGGTGAAGACATTTTAAATGATGACGATCCTGATATGCCAGACACGCCAGAAGGGGAGGAGGGAGAACAAGCACCTCGTTCGATTCAAGAAATGGCAGACTACGAAAATATTTCTTTAGAAGAATTATTGGATCGTATGCGAAGAGTGGCAGAGCAACAAAGACGTAATCATGAAGGGGGAAGTCATTGGATTGGTAAAGGAGGAACTTCTCCTTATGGTAGCGGAGGTGCAGCCAAAGGTGGTATTCGTGCAGGCGGAAAAGGCGGTGGTAAAATGGCTCGTAAAGTAGTCGGCGATAGCAATTATTACCCAGTCGATACCAAGCAAATTTTATCTGATAACAATATAGATGTAGCTTTAGCATTTCTAAAAGGGATTCAAGATGAAAGCGCAGATACGTTGTTAGATATTCCAGAAACGATTAGAGAAGGAGTTAGACAAGGTGGTTTATTTTTACCTATCGAAAAAGAAAAAATTGAACAGAAGGTTCAGGTGATGCTATTCATTGATAATGGTGGCTGGTCGATGTCGCCCTATATTCAGTCGGTGACGAAGTTGTTTTCTAAAATGAAAAGACGTTTTGCGCACGACTTGAAAACGTACTATTATCACAATAGTATTTATGGTGGTGCTTACACTCAGCCGAGTCGAATCAATTCTAGTTTTGAGCCGATGGAAAAAATTCTTAAGGCTGATAAAAACTATAGCATCTTTATCATCGGTGATGCAGATATGGCGCCTTATGAATTGTCGCATGGTAGTGTGTCGGATTGGCAAAAATTAGAAGAACGTTTTCCACGTATCGTTTGGTTGAATCCGATGCAAGAAAGAATGTGGGCTGGCTCGATGACCATAACAGTACTCCGACGGGTTTTTCCAATGTTTACATTGTCGCCTGATGGTATTGAAAAGTCGGTGCAGCTGATGAATCAGAAACGGCAGTTTTGGAAGAATTAATTTTCTGACGCTGATTTTTTATGATTGTTAAGAATGCCCGCAATGCTTAGATGAGTATTGTGGGCATTCTTAATCAGCGTCACTCAAAATACTTTTCTTACTTCAAAAAATAATCGTCTCAAAATCGTCTCATTTGTATAAAAATCGTCTCATATCGTCTCACTTTCAAAAGTTGGAACTATCAGATATTAGTATTATTTTTAAATTAAAACAAAATGAATAACTGGATATTAATTGCTCTCGTATCTGGTCTCGCAGCAGGTATTATCTCTTTCTTTTTAATAGGTGATTGGAGAATAGCTTTAATCATTGCTATTGTCACTACCATTCTCGTCATTCTCAATAATCCTAAACGGAGATTTATCAAAGCCTTTTGGGTGATTCTTTCAATGTTATTTGTGTTGAATAAATTCTTTTTTGAATTGGTTGGTCAAGCATCTGGAATTGATTTCAAAGTAGGAAGTAATGAAGTAGGAAGTGGGGTTAGTATATTTTTAATTCTTTTGGCTGGACTAGCTTTGGTCTTAGATTATCTAGAACGCAATGAAAAACTAAAAGGAACTTTCCTCGAAATCAAAAGCAATAAAGTGGGAAATATCACAGGTAACAATAACCAAATAAATCAACACTAATATGTTCCATAAACATTCTAATCAAACTGGTGATATTCTTGGAGATTACAATACCATCATCCAGATAACGGGTAAAGATGGAAAGGCCATTGAAAAAACTTTAGGTGAATTATTAGACCGAGTATTGAAAAAAGAGCAACATGAAAAAGTATTGTTACAAAAACGAATAGCTGATTTAGAAGGCGAAAAGAAAAAAGATGAAAAGATAAATGACTTGCAAGAAAAAGAACTTTTTCAACTCAAAAGTCAATTGGCAGAAAAAGAAAAGGAATTAGAAAATAAAGAACAACAACTGTCTAAAGTCTATCTAGAATTAAATGGGAAAGATCTTTCTCAGACATCTGCATTATATGCAAAGGCATATGATTACTTTATAGACGGAAATATAAAGATGGCTTTGACGACCTTGGATAGGCAAAAAATGATAGAGGAAAAGAATGCCTTAAAAGAAAAGAATAAAGAACATTCCAAGGCTTGGATATTTAGAGCGAGACTTTTTCAATTAGAACAAGAATACGAAGAAGTGGGAGAGTGTTTTGAAATTGCAATCGACTTACATTCAGATTGGGGAAATTGTTTGGAAGCGGCTAATTATTTTAAATCCGTAAATAGATTTAAAGATGCAGAAAAGTTTTATAAGTATAGTTTGTCTCATGCACAAACTAGAGATGAAAAAGCTGGTATTTTAAATAACTTGGCTATTATATTTTCAGATATAAATGAATATGAAAAGGTTGAACCTTTATATTTAGAGGTATTATCAATTTATCGAATTTTAGTTGAAGAGAATTCAACTGTATATTTGCCTTTGCTAAGTATTGCATTAAATAACTTAGCAATTTTGTATAATGATTTAAAAGAATACGAAAAAGCAGAGTTATTATATAAAGAAGCACTAGGAATAAGAAGACTATTAGTTAAAGATGATTCAGCAACATATCTTCCGTGGTTAGGCATGACATTACATAATTTCGCTAACGTACTAAGAAATAAAAATAAATATGAAGAAGCTTCTTCTATTTATGAAGAAGCATTATCAATAAGAAGAAAGTTAGCAGAGGAAAAGAAATTGAATCGTTTATCAGAATTAAGTATGACTCTGCTAGGTTTTGGTAATCTAAAAATTGATAAGAAGGAATATGATAAAGCGGAACAGTTATATATAGAGGCATTATCAGTAAGAAGAAAATTAGCAGAAGTGAATCCAAAAGCTTATTCGCCTGACTTAGGTTTGGTATTAAACAATTTAGCTAATACATTGATGGCTAAAAATAAAAATAAGAAAGCAGAACTATTGTATAAGGAATCATTGAAGATAAGAAGAAAACTTGCAGAGGAAAATCCAAAGGCTTTCTTACCTGATTTAAGCATGACATTGCATAATTTCGCAATTTTACTAATGAAGATGGGTAGAAATGATAATGCGGAATACCATTATGCGGAAGCATTATCAATGAGAATGATACTTGTTGAAGAGAATCCAAGAATTTATTTATCATGGCTTTGTATGACTCAAATTAGTATGGCGGGGTTTTATCAGAATTCAAAATTGGATAAAGAAAAATCACTTGATTTAGTTAATGAGGCTATTACCAATTTAATTCCATTTCAAGAAATTGCTTTCATTCAAAATTATTTAAATAGTGCTTACCAAATTTTATCTAATTGGGGAATAGATAAGGATACATGTTTAAAAGAAAAAATGGAAAAAGAACTTTAAATCAAAACACCTCATTCCCATTTTCAAAAGTATCCAACACCTGAATATTTTCCAATGGTACCTCCAAAGGATTCCATATCAAAAAAAAATCCCGAATAATCATCAACTGAAAATTCGGGATGCAAAACAATTACGTAAACTAGACCCTTATAGCTAAATCTATAAAACAGTCCTTTAACATGAGGTTCGGTTTTTTAGGAAGTCGGTTTTGGGATATATGATACTTCAAAGATGTAGGAAAGATACATTGCTATCAAATACAAAAAATACTATTTGTAGCCTTGTTTTTTATATAAATAAACATTAACTCAATGAAATAGCTATTTATTCAATGTTTTGTAGGAGTATAAATAAGGAATCAAATAAATTTTTATTTAAAAAAAGTAAATGTCTTGATTGAAACTAAGAACTATTCAAAGTTTAACCTTCAAATCCTTATCTTTGTAAAGTTCATTCCAATTCCAATTCCAGTTTAATAGATTTTATTTCGTTCCCTCAATCGCACCTTAATTAAAACCCGAGATTTTCAATAATTTTTTTTGCAACTGCGCTAAAACAAAAACCATGAATTGGATTTTTAAAAAGAAGATCTTTCTCTATAGTGTATTAATATTGTTAAGTCTGATTTCATTTCAGGTGAATCTCTTTGCCAACGAAAGTTGTATCGCTTGTCCTCCTGGAAATGTGATGTATGTAAATCAAAGTATCTCCATTCCTGGTGATGGTAGTTCTTGGGCGAATGCACATATTGAATTACGTGATGCGATTGCAGCAACTTTTGTTTGTCCCAATGTTACAGAAATTTGGGTAGCTACTGGAACTTACAAACCAAATGGTGCGACCAATCAGATTGTGTTTTTTGAGATGAGAAACAATATGGCTTGGTACGGTGGATTTAACGGGACAGAGACTTTGCGTTCGCAAAGAGATTGGAAAGCCAATCCAACAAAATTAAGTGGAGACCTTTTAGATGACGATGATTACTCGGTTTCTCCTCCAGGAAATCAAGTCGATAATTCTTACCACGTTATTTTCAATTTTAATACGGATATAAATCATACTGCCATCTTGGATGGATTTCATATCACAGCAGGGAATGCCAATGTTGCCCCGCCTAATCATGTAGGTGGAGGACTTTATAATAAACTAGCATCTCCAACAGTTGCTAATTGTTTGTTTTATAATAACAACGCTGGCTATGGTGGTGGTGGAAATTATAATGATAAATCAACTATCAGTTTAACTAACTGCGAATTTTATAACAATACCACTACATATAGAGGAGGAGCGATGTATTGTGATGCCTCAACTTGGACGATTACCAATTGTACTTTTTATGATAATCATGCGATGTTGCCAAATATGGGCGTAGGTGGTGCGATATTTAACAATGGTTCTGCACCGACAATTGTCAACAGTACTTTTGTCAATAATTCGGCAACACATATTGGAGGAGCGATTCAAAACAATGGTTTTGCTGATCCATTTTTTTATAATTGTATTTTTTGGAATAACGGGGACGAGATTGCAAATACGGATGATGATCCAAACAATCTTCCTGCAAATCCTAATTCTATTGCGGATGTAGTGATTCAAAATTGTATTATCAAAAATAGTGGCAATAGCGGTAGTGGTTGGAATGCTTTTTATGGTTTTGATTACGGAGGCAATTCAGAGATGGATCCAATGTTTGTTGATGAAGCTAATGGAGATTTACGATTGCAACAATGCTCTCCCGCAATTGATGCAGGTGAGAATTCGTTCATTCCTTCTGGTGTCACACTTGACCTTGACTTGAATCCCAGAATCATTGCTTCTTATAATGGTGCTGCGGTAGATAGGGGAGCTTATGAATATCAAACGACTGCCAGTTGTTGTGTGGTAGGCGCACCATGTAGTGATATGGATGATTGTACACAAAACGAAACGATACAACCTGACTGTAGTTGCGGAGGAGTATTGTTAGCAGATAACGATGATGATGGTGTTTGTGATACTGATCCTGCTGATAATTGCTTTGGGCCAAATATCGGAGATTTTTGTGATGATGGAAATCCATGTACGATTAATACGATTATTCTTTCTACTTGCGAATGTGCAGGAGGAGAACCATTTGATAATGACAATGATGGATTTTGTGATTTGGATTTGATAAATGATAATTGTGTCGGACCAAATATTGGAGACAATTGTGATGATGGAAATCCATGTACTATAAATGATTTGGTACAAGGAGATTGTAGTTGCGTGGGGACGAATGACGGAGATGATGACATGGATGGATTGTGTGACAATGACCCTGCTGATGATTGCTTCGGCCCTAACAGTGGTGATGCCTGTGATGATGGCAATGACTGTACTACTGGCGAGACCGTACAATTTGATTGTAACTGTGGCGGAGGAACATTGTTAGATATTGATAACGATGGTCTCTGTGATACTGATTCTGCTGATAATTGTGTAGGTCCAAATATTGGTTCAAATTGTGATGATGGTGATATATGTACAGTAGGAGAGACGATTCAAGATAATTGTAATTGCGGAGGAGGAATGTTAGTAGATTTTGATAATGATGGTATTTGCGATAGCGACCCTGCTGATAATTGTACAGGCCCTAATATTGGAGATGCCTGTGATGGTGACCCTTGCTTGATGGGACAGACGATACAGCTGGATTGTAACTGTGGCGGAGGAACATTGTTTGATATTGATATGGATGGATTATGTGATAACCTTCTTGCGGATAATTGTTTCGGACCAAATATAGGTGAGGCTTGCGATGATGGCGATGATTGTATGGTTGGAGAAATTGTTCAGGCAGATTGTAGTTGTGACGGAGCTGTATTGTTAGATGGTGATGGCGATGGCGTTTGTGATACCGATCCTGCTGATGATTGTCCTGGCGCCAATTCAGGTTCTCCATGTGATGATGGCGACCCTGAGACATTAATAGATGTTATCGCAGCTGATTGCAGTTGCCTAGGAACTACTGATACCAATGACTTGAGTAATGGAGTAGCTGTTTCCTTATTTCCTATTCCTGCTGATGAAGGCATTTTTCTTTCTATAAAAAATTATGAAGGTGGGGAAGGAGCGGTTTCTATTTACAATGCTTTTGGACAATTATTAATGGAAAAAGAATTTGACCAAATTCCAACTATTCCAATTCATCTAGATATTAATCACTTTGGAAGTGGTGTATATTTTATGGTAATTAAATTGGAAGGAGCACCGTTGTTGAGTAAGAAATTTGTGGTGAGTAAGTTGTAAAGCTCTTTAGTATAAGTAAATTAAAATCCCGAATCTTCAAATTGAAGGTTCGGGATTTTTCTTTGTGAAGAATAGAGGGGCTATTTTTTTCAAGAAAAATATGAATTAAAATTCAGTTTGTTTCTGTCAAAAAACAACAACAAAGTATTCGATTATACTTACATTTTTGTACTTAAAATTAAAATATGAAAAAAGAATTTTAACCAAAAGCAGTAAGTAGGAGAGCAGGTCGATTCCTACGGAGCAATAGGAATAGACTAGAGTTTTTTGGTTCGTTTTTTTTTCGACCTGTCTGCCGACAGGCAGGTGAAAAAAATGAACAATGACAAAATCTACTAGAATGTTCCAACAATAAAAATACATTTGCAGCTTACTCCACAGTATTCAACATAGACAATCAACTCTTATTGAAAAACAAATGAATACTTTCTTCATAAGTCTTCGCACTATCTAGCGCTTCATATTCATTCACATCTGCGGCTTCAATTTTTATCAACCAACTTTCATAAGGTTCTTGATTGATTTTTTCAGGAAATTGAATCACCTCTTCATTTACTTCTATCACCGTTCCATTCATAGGCATAAAAACTTCACTTACCGTTTTATCTGATTCTAAGTCCGCATACTTTTCTTCCAATTTCAATTGGCTTCCAACTTCGGGTAATTCTAATAACACTATATTTCCGAATACCTTTTGAGTGAAATCTGTAATGCCGATTAAGAAGTAATCACCTTCTTTTTTTACCCATTGTTCTGTGTCTTTGTATTTTGCGTGTTGATCAATTCTCTTCATTTTTGTGTTATATGTTGGTGTTTATAAATATTTTCTGATCCTAAATATAAATTAATTTTACAATTAAATCTAAAATTGGGATGATATAAAAAATGAGTAACACCAATAGAAGCGTCTGAAATATAAAAATTGAAGATTTGTTTTTTTGAAAATAATTGTTCGCTATTTCAAATCCATTTAAAAGAGGAATCAAAGTAGCTAAAATACAAGGGTACAAATAAATGACTTTCATAAAACTAAAATCTCTTCCTTTTGCGGTGAACAATATAATAAAAGAAAGGAAAGCTAGAATGAAAATTGAGAATATCCAATTGGGAGAATCTAACCATTGAAGATTTTTTTTGAAAAATAATTGTACTCCTTTTTTTATTTCTTTGAAAAATCCAAGTATAAATAAGATAGTTGGAATCATTCCAAGTATCAACGTAACTCTTCCAACATTCATCATACGTGAATCCTTAGATTGCCAAGCACCGGGCGGCCAATTATCAAAATAAATAAAATGTGCCCTGCCATATAAATGAGACCAAAGAGAAGTATGGTGTTTTGGATAAGAGAGTTGGCTCCCTGAAATCATCGGATGTTGAATTAAATCAAACCACCTAAAAGTAAAATATCCTTCTGCAATAGATCGAATACCTGGACGACGAAAAGTTGTTTGGTGGAACAAATTTGGGAAGTCTGTAATAGGTGTGTTATAAACAACAGGTTTTCCATACTTCTGATAATTGTCATAGTATTCCCCAAAATGACCAATGGTGAAAATGGATATAGTTAGGTACGTGATTAATAAATAGAAATAAGATTTGGTCGGTAATTGTAATTTTTTACTCCGTAAAATTTTCAGTAAAAAAATAAAGACCACGACAGCAATGATAATAAATGAATTCCCTTTTGTCACACCTGCTAAAATGGAAGCGATTAAAAGTATCGAAAAATATTTTAGAGAAAGTCTATCCATTAATTTATAAAGACTATATATGATAAGGGTACTAAACAAAATAATAAAAGCATCATTGGAAGCTTGTGCATGGATAGCAATAAATCTAGGGTTTAAGGCGACGACCGAAAAGACTAAGAGTTGAGTGTTTTTTGAAAATTGGTTTTGTTGTAAAATGAATGTTAGGAAAATTAGAAGGGTCAAGATTCCAGCTATGGCATTGATTCCTTGAGCGATTATAGTTCGTTGTTCCCTAGTCTTGGTTTTAAATAAATGACCGAGTTGAGCGACGGTATTATGATAAAGTTTAGGATGATAGCATTGCCAACAATCTTGAGGTGCTGGATTTTTTTTTTGATAAAAAATAAGTTCTGCTACTTCAATATGGTCATCATTTGCAGCACCATCGTTATAGAATGCTAAAGTTAGCATTAATGACGAAGAGAGCATTAATACAAAATATAGGGCGATTGTGGATTTAGGTATTCCATTTAAAAGCATGGCTAAAGGTAAGAAGTGGAAAGGGATTTTTAATGATTTGGGAAAATGTAATTGAGAGAGTTTTTTTAGCACATAAATGTGCCATTTTTTTGACGCTGATTTTTTATGATTCTTATGAAAATTTTATGTTGCCCTCAATATTTCTGGATAAGTTAGAAGGCAACATAAAAAACTCATAAGACTCATAAAAAATCAGCGTCAAGAAAAAATAGCTTTAGCCATAAATGAAAATCACACTCCATGTTTTTCAGAAGAACTTCGGTTCGATATTCATTTTACTTCAACACCACATCTCCTTTATAAATAATCGTCTCCCCATCAGCAAACTCTACTTCTGCGAGATAAACAAAAACAGCAGAATTTAATCGTTGATTATTGTAAGAGCCATCCCAACCAAAAGTAGCATCGTTAGGTTGGAAATCATTTTGTTCAAAAATTAATGCGCCCCATCGATTATAAACTCTAAAGGTTTTTACCATCGTTACATCGACTCCGCCATAAATCATGAACAAATCATTTTGACCATTTCCGTCAGGACTAAAGGCATTTGGAATAAAGACATTTCTTTCTTTCTCGACAATAACCGTAATGGTATCGCTAGCAGAACATCCATCTTCATTGAAGACGGTAACCATATAAGTCGTTTGATAAGTCGGCTGAACAAATGGCGATGGACAATTTTCACAATCAATATTTGAAGACCAAATTATTTCTGTTGGCGTAAAATTCGTTTGTGGATTTAACTCCAAACTATCACCAAGAGGAAGGATAAAGTCTTCCCCTAATTCAACTAATAATTCTTGACTATCAGCAATGAATAGATTTTCACTTGTTTCACAATCATTAGCATCCATGATCGTTAAATCATAATTTCCTACAGGAAGATCAACCGAAGTTGGCGTATTGGGATACATCGAAAAGGAAGAACCATCAAATGAAAATTCATAAGGTCCAACACCTCCTGAAATATTGTTCAAGGTAATAGCACCATTGAATTCATCACAGGCAGGGGAGTCAGCTAATGCATCTATTTGAATTGGAGAAGATTCTGTAATTGTAATGTTATCTGTAGCAGTACATCCGTTGTTATCTGTAATGGTAACAGTATATTCACCGACAGAAAGATTGGTAATATTTTCAGTTGAAGTACCATCGTTCCAAAGATAAGTATATGGACTTGCACCTGTCAGTGGGGTAGCAGTAGCATTTCCATCAGCACTACCAATACAACTTACTCCAAATCCATTATAATCTGAACTCACCGTAGCAGTTACAGCAATCTCATTCACGTTTACGGTAACTTGACTTAGAGAAATTATTCCTTGACAATTAGAATTTTGGGCAGTTACATTGGTCAAGGTATAGGTAGTTGTCATGGTAGGTGTAATGGTAATACTATGTCCATTACTAATACCACTTAACAATGTAGGAGGATTGTTTCCTTCGGTAAATTCGACATCGACTAAAACATTTTCACTAAAAGAAAAAGTCAAAGTATTCATCGTGCCTGGACATATCTCATCGAGGTCAACCGCAAGTGAACCTTCAATTGGACTTTCTAAATCAAGGTCAATTGCTACAGGTGTGGAGCTACAGTTTCCATCTACTACAATAGCATAGATGGTCGCTGCCGCAGAATTGAAAGGAGAGATAATTGGTGTTGTTGCCGTAGCATCACTAAACCAATTAACCGTATTTCCGTTTCCTCCATTTACAGTGTTAGCTAAAATATCTAAATCAAAAGTAGCAGTTCCCGTTCCATTATCACATTGGATGTCTGAAGTTGGGTTTGCAAGTGTAGTGTTATTTACTTCAAGATTAATAGCTGTTGGAGTAGAAGAGCAGTTACCATCTGTTACAATTGCATAAACTGTTGTCGTTGCAGAAAGTAAAGTAGAAGGAATCGGAATCGTTGCCGCTGCATCACTAAACCAATTGACGGTATTTCCATTTCCACCATTAACTGTATTTGCTAAAGCATTCAAATCAAAAGTTGCCATTCCTGTTCCGTCATCGCATTGAGCATCGTTAGTTGGGTTCGCTACGATGGTAGTCGTTACTTCTAAATCTACTGCAACAGGTAGTGCAGAACAATTTCCATCAGAAACGGAAGCGTACACTATTGTAGAAGTACTGTTAAAAAGAGAAGGAATCGGTGTCATCATATTGGGGTCAGCAAACCAATTGACGGTATTCCCATTTCCACCATTGACGGTATTGGCTAAGATATCTAAATCGAAAGTTCCTATGCCTGTTCCATCATCACATTGACTATCCGAAGTTGGATTGGCAGTGATAAGGTCAGCAATATTTAAATCAACTGCTACAGGTTCCGAAGGACAATTGCCATCAGTCACTACTGCAAACACTGTGGTTGCGGTAGAATTAAAAAGTGCTGGGATTGCAGTCGTTGCCGCGGCATCATTAAACCAATTAACCGTATTAGTAGTTCCACCATTGACCGTGTTGGCTAAAGTATTTAAATCAAAGTTAGCCATATTGCTTCCATCGTTACATTGTAAGTCTGTTGTTGGAAAAGCGACTGTTTCCTCTTCAACAGTCAAGGTAACAGGAACGATATTAAGACAATTGCCATTACTGACGACTGCAAAGATAGTTGTAGAAGCAGTGTTGTATGGCGGCGTGATTCCATTTCCCGTAGGAAAACTTCCATCGACCCAAGTAATAGGTGCGCCACTTCCGCCATTAATGGTGTTTTCTAAATTGGTTAAATCAAAAGTTGCCATACCATTGCCTTCATCACAAAGTTGGGCAGTAGCAGGAAATGCATCTGGTACCGTAACTACTTCTAAAGGAACAGGAAGAATATTAGAAGTACAATTTCCATCATTGACCACTGCGTAAATGATAGTGGTAATAGAATTTAATATTGGAGTTGAAATTGGAGTTGTAGCCGTTGCATCACTAAACCAATTGACGGGATTGCCATTGCCACCATTAATTGTATTGGCTAAATCAGCTAAATCAAAAGTAGCTGTTCCATTTCCATCATCGCATTGTTCGGACATGGTTGGAAATGCTTGTATATTGTTAGTAACATTTAAGTTGACTTCTACTGGATCGGAAGAACAACTGCCATCCACAACAACGGCATAGATAGATGTCGTAGTAGAATTAAAAAGTGAAGCGATAGGAATTGTCGCCGCTGCATCACTAAACCAATTGACCGTATTAGTATTTCCACCATTTACGGTAGTCGCTAAAATATCTAAATCAAAAGTAGCCGTTCCTGATCCGTCATCACATTGTTCATCTGTTGTAGAAAAAGCTGGCGTGTTAGCAATACTTAAATTGATTTCCACAGGGTCAGAAGTACAGTTACCATTTACGACTACTGCGAAGACTGAAGTTGCCGCAGAATTAAAAGACGAAGGAATAGGAGTTGTCGCTGCTGCATCACTAAACCAATTGACGGTATTTCCGTTTCCTCCATTTACAGTGTTAGCTAAAATATCTAAATCAAAAGTAGCCATACCTGAGCCATCATCACATTGAACATCCGAGGTTGGTAAAGCGGCGATTTCATCTGTTACAGTAAGATCAACAGGAACAACACTAAAACAATTCCCATTGGTAACAACTGCAAATATTGTTGTAGAAGCAGTGTTATAAGGAGGTGTGATACTTGATCCCATGGAAGAAGTATTATCTAACCATGTAACTGGAAGACCACTTCCACCTGTTATCGTATTTTCTAAGTTGGTTAAATTAAAAGTTGCGGTTCCACTTCCATCATCACAGGACTCATCGCTTGCAGTGAAAGCATCCGGTTCTGCTACTACTTCAAGTAGCACAGGGACGGCATCTGAAAGACAAGTACCATTAGTGACCGTTGCAAAAATGGTAGTTGTGGTAGAAAGATTTAAAATAGGATTTGTAATAGGAGTCATTGTAGTCGCATCTTCAAACCAACTTACTAAAGCTCCATTTCCGCCATTGATTACTGCGGCTTCTAAAGCACTTAAATCAAATACTGCCATTCCACTACCGTCCACACATTGGGAGTCAGAAGTTTGAGTTGCCTCAATTTCGTCAGTGACAATTAAGTTGATTTCTACTGGGTCAGATTCACAGGTGCCATCTACGACGACTGCAAAGACAGAAGCAGTTGGAGTATTAAAAGGATTAGTAAAACTAATTAGTACGGTCGCATCAGCATCAACAAACCAATTGACAGTATTTCCATTTCCACCATTAACAGTATTTGCTAAAAGATTTAAAAAGAAATTAGCTGTACCGTTGCCGTTATCACATTGCGAATCAGAAGTTTGATTTGCTTGTATATTGTTAGAAACGGTTAACATGATTTCTACAGGGTCAGATTCGCAATTGCCATCTACGACGACTGCGAAGACAGAAGTTGTTGCAGAGTTGAACATAGAAGGAATCGGAAGAGTAGCTGCTGCATCACTAAACCAATTGACGGTATTTCCATTTCCACCATTTACTGTATTAGCTAAAAGGTCTAAATCAAAAGTAGCAGTTCCTGTTCCGTCATCACATTGCGAATCAGAAGTTGGATTTGCTTGTATATTGTTAGAAACAGTTAAAGTGATTTCTACAGGGTC
>JAVCKV010149157.1:0-18440 GCA_032274145.1 Herpochondria borealis | reverse complement strand
TGGCCACCCCCTTTTCAAGCCGATCCATAATAAATAAGGCAACGCGGGTGCGGGCCAAATGCCGAGCTCCCGAAGGGGCGGACAATCAAACACCAAATCTAAGATAAACTGTCCAATATTAATGGTGTTCGCCATACTTAACCTATATTTCAAGGGGGGTTTGATTGTTCGACTCATTTGTTACGTTTGTATGTAGCAGTACACTAGCTAGGGCGGGATGTTTATTCACGCAGGTGAGTCATTGCTTTAGATCGTCGCGGCGCTGAATCGCTGTTGCGGCTTTATTTATAGCTAATTAAGTTAAAATCTGGGAAGTTCGCGACGTTATACCCAGCGGGCAATGCCTTGGCTTCTTTCTGTTGAACGTGCCACTTATCGCTTACCCGTTGCGTTATTGGTTACTGGATGCGGTGTCGAACTCAGGGCGATGCCTCAGCGACTCCCGTTCGCTGATACGTTAGAATACGGCTTCTGCAAGGTTCAGTATGTTTCTGAAGTTTTTGCTTTCAACTTCGCCAGTCGGGTTAATTGCTTAGCTACGATCGACGTATGATATACCGCTGATCTGTTTTGCGGTGCCGTGAACCGAAGCAGGAGGCGTAGATGCCCCAGTCTAATCTTCTTTTCAGTAACGATGTTGCAGGCGAGTATCCGTCATCCTGGTACGCTGCATCTGCCGATCTTAGCTCTCCTTATGAGGCTTTGAGCGGGGCGGCCAATTGTGATGTTTGCATTATCGGTGCGGGTTTTACCGGGCTGTCTGCAGCCTTGCATTTGGCAAAACGTAACTACAAAGTTTTGGTGGTCGATGCTCACAGAGTGGGTTGGGGGGCATCGGGACGCAATGGCGGGCAACTTGGCTCTGGCCAGAGGGTCGGACAAGACACTCTGGAACAGCAGTATGGAGTTGCAGAGGCTAAGTCGCTGTGGGCGCTGGCACAGCAATCTAAAAGCCTGGTCCGTGAGCTGATTAAATCCAATCATATTGACTGTGATTACCGTCCGGGCATCATCGATGCGAACCATAAGCGGCGATTTACTGATTCAACTAAGGCCTATGTAGATAAGCTGCAGTCCGAGTACGATTACCCGTCTATCGAGTTCACCGAAGGGGCTGCGCTGCAGGATCTGCTGGGTACGAGGGCCTATCACTCTGCCTCTATTGACCACGGTGCCGGTCATCTACACCCTTTAAAATACGTGTTGGGGCTGGGTAAGGCTGCATCAGCTGCGGGTGCAAGAATAGTTGAGTTAACACAAGTGACGGGTCTTCAAACGGATGATCCGGTGGTCGTAAAAACAACGGGTGGCGACATCAAAGCCCGGTATTTGCTGCTGGCTTGTAATGGCTATCTGGGCAACTTGCAGCCAGAGGTGGCTTCAACGGTCATGCCGATAAACAATTATATTATTGCCACCAGCCCTCTGCCAAATGACTTGTCTGAACAGATTATTGTTAATAATATGGCGGTGGCAGACTCAAAGTTTGTCGTGAATTACTACCGGAAATCGAAAGACAACAGGATGTTATTCGGTGGTCGTGAGAGTTACGGCTACCGGTTTCCTGAAGATATCAAATCATTTGTAAAGTCTGCCATGGTAAAAATATATCCGCAGCTTGAGCCGGTGACAGTGGATTATGGCTGGGGTGGTACGCTCGCGATTACAATGAACCGAATGCCTCATCTGCGGGCACTAAAGTCGAACGTTATAACGGCATCCGGCTATTCCGGACACGGGGTTGGAATGGCTACCTTATCAGGACAGCTGGCGGCAGAAGCCATTGATGGCTCGCTACAACGCTTCGATGTCATGGCCAAAATAAAACATCAGAAATTTCCGGGCGGGGTAGCGTTTCGCTCGCCGTTGATGAAGCTGGGAATGCTTTACTATTCCCTGCGCGATATTTTATAGCGACTGAACAAGCCAGCAGTGACTCTAGGCTGCATTCAGTTTTTCGAGTTTGGCGTAGGCCATCACCAGCCACTTAGAGCCCACTTCTTCAAAGTTAATGCAGACTCTTGCGTGCGCACCGTTACCTTCGTAGTCGGTGACCATGCCTTCACCAAATTTGGCGTGCTTAACCCGCTGACCCACGCTGAGTCCGGTATTGTTGTCTTCTTTAACAGATTTGCGAGCAGGCGTCTGAACGACGGGTCTGGTGGTGTTAAGGCGAGGTCTAATCTCCTGTAGAAATTCAGACGGAATTTCAGAGATAAACTTTGATGCAGTGTTAAAATGATCGCGGCCGTAGAGTCTGCGATGCTCTGCCATGCTGAGGTACAGTTTTTTCTCGGCCCTTGTCACCGCTACGTAACAAAGTCTGCGCTCTTCTTCGATACCACCTTCTTCAACAGAGCGTTGGCTTGGAAACAGACCCTGTTCCATGCCAGTGATAAACACCAGTGGAAATTCGAGTCCCTTGGCTGAGTGCATAGTCATCAGTTGCACGCATTCTTCCCATTCGTCGCCCTGTTTTTCGCCGGCCTCCAGTGCTGCATTGGATAGGAAGGCATCGAGTGGTGTCATCTCAGGCATGTCTTCGGGGATCTCAATTGGCATGCCTGCCGCACCGATGAGTTCTTGCAGGTTTTCGACCCGAGCTTCACCTTTATCAGTGCGATCTTTCTTGTAGTGCGCCAGCAGGCCGCTGTGTTCAACGATGTATTCGACCATGTCTTCCAGCACCATGTCTTTGGTGTCTGCACGCATTTCGATAATCAATTTCATGAACCCGCCAACCGCTGTTGCAGCCCGGCCTTTAAGTGCATTGGCGCTGAGGATCTCCGCACTGGCGTGCCACAGTGAGACACCGGCATCGCGGGCGACATCACGAATTTGTGAAATGGTTTTATCGCCAATGCCGCGGGTGGGTTGATTGACGATTCGCTCGAAGGAGATGTCGTCTTCAGGCAGATTAAGCAGACGCATGTACGCAAGTGTGTCTTTAATTTCCATGCGTTCGAAAAAGCGCAAGCCGCCGTAGACTCGATAGGGCATGCCACTTCTGAACAGCTCTTCTTCGATAACGCGGGACTGTGCGTTTGATCGATACAATATTGCGGCTTCGGAGCGGCTGCCACCGCCATGAATGTGATCGGTAATGCGCTCGACGATAAAGCGGGCTTCGTCGCCTTCGTTGTAAGCGCTGTAAAAGGTGATTAGATCGCCGTCACCGATATCGGTCCAGAGGTTTTTACCCAGCCGGTCGCTGTTGTTTTCTATCAGCGAGTTGGCTGCGTTGAGGATTGTCGCGGTAGAGCGGTAATTTTGCTCTAGCCGGATGGTTCGTGTGCCCGGGAAATCCTGATTGAAATTCAGGATGTTCTCTACTTTAGCGCCCCGCCACCCGTAAATTGATTGGTCATCGTCTCCGACAGCGAATATGTTACCAGCGGCGCCATCCGGGGTGCCGGCAATCAGTCGCAACCATGCGTATTGAATGGCATTGGTGTCCTGGAATTCGTCGACCAGGACATGCTGAAACCGGTTTTGGTAATGCAGCAGTAGTTCGTCGTTGTCTCTAAGAGTTTCCAGCGCCCTGAGCAACAGTTCTGCAAAGTCAACAGCACCGGCCAGTTCGCAGGCGGTCTGGTAGGCTTCATAGATGCGGATCATTTGTTGTTCGGTGGGATCACCTTCGTCGCGAATATGCTGCGCCCGCAGGCCTTCGTCTTTTTTTGCATTGATGTACCACATGGCAGTTCGTGGCGGCCAATGGGCGACGTCCAGCCCCAGCCCGAGAATCGAGCGTTGCACCATGCGACGTTGATCTTCTGAGTCGAGTATCTGGAATGCCTGCGGTAGTTTCGCTTCCTTCCAGTGCATGCGCAAAAAACGATGCGATAAGCCGTGGAAAGTGCCTACCCACATGGGGCCGACGGTGTTGCCGAGCAGTTCTTCGACGCGCGCGCGCATTTCGCCAGCGGCTTTGTTGGTGAAGGTCACCGCCAGTATGCCGAACGCTGAGACCCCTTCAACCTGATTGAGCCAGGCAACACGGTGCGTCAGAACACGCGTCTTACCACTGCCGGCACCTGCCTGAATAAGGAGTGGTCCGGGCTCGGCGGTGACGGCTTCGCGTTGTTCGGTATTTAGAGAATCGAGTATATGAGAGACATCCATCCGCCCATTTTATCAGATAGCCCAATCCGTAGGGTAAAGAAGAGTCCGATGAGTGGCGATTTTTTTGCCGTGTCGGGATGTTGTGTTACAAGCAAAGGATCTGACGTTTTCTATTTCCTTAATAGTGCCTCTGGCGGGATTGTGGCATCGAGCCGGGTTGACACATGAATAATGGCTGCGAGTGAATTGGCTTGCGGATTGACTGACACCAGTCTGACCTGCGGCGCTGTGGAATTGACAACAATGTTGGCTGTTTTTGCAGGGTTGGAAAGCGTGTCGACAATTGATTTTTCGAGCTTTTGAACCTGCGGTGAGAGGTCGATGACTGCAGTGTCTTTTAGAGTGTCGAGTATTTGTTGGTGCAGTACTGTGGACAGCACAGACCATAATTTGTTCTCGATGATGCGTGTGAACTGCAAATCGTCGAACCTCAGTTCATTGGCGTCTGGATCAGCGACGGGCTTGGCACTTAGATAGAGCTGCCCTGTGCTTTTGAGGTATTTTCCGAAACCCGTGGCGCTGAACCCGAGATCAAAAATAAGCCTGTCTCCTGAGGGGTAGAGGTCAAATGAAGTGATAGTGAAATTTTTGTCACTGGTTTCATGTACTTTGCCGAGCAGCTTCGCAGACACCAGCTCTTTAATTTGGGGGTAACTTAGATTAATGAGCAGGCTAAATTCAACGGCACCTGGTTCTGCAATATCTGGCAGTACGTTTGGCAGTACCAGTGGCGTCTGGTTGTTTAGATTGCTGACAACTTCGGTGGTAGCGGCCATTTCAAATGCCACACTGATGTGGTCGTCATGTGGTTGGGCTTGAGTGACTGCAACGGACAGCGGGATCAATTCCAGGTAAGCCTGTTGCTGGCCGGGTATGGTGATCGGCAGATGATGTACTTTCCATTGTTCGGCCACTTTGGTGCGAAACTGACTGCAGTCAATCAGTGTGGATAACTTGGTTTCAAGATTTTTTAGTTTAGATCTAATTGCCTTGTCGGCCGATTTGCGTAAGTTGATTTTTATTTTGCTGACAAGTCGAATACTGGGATCCGTGAGCCACTGATGGCTCAATGTGCTTTGTATGACCGGGCACCAGTCTTCGCCAATGGTCAATTTCAGGTCGGCGCTTATCTCAATCAGGCCGTTGAATTTTTTGTTGTGTAAACCCAAGAGCTTACCGCCTTTGCCGTCAATGCCGGCGGTGCCGTTCATCGCCAGCGGCAAAGTCAATCTGACTTTGTCACCATTGCGGGCAAGTTTCACCATGCCGGCACGTTCTATTTGATATTGCCACTGCAGAGTTCCACACACCTTTGCGCCCAGAAGTCGTTTGCATGTCTGGCGCTCACCCCTGCCTGTTCTTGGTTGTTGCGTTGCCTGTTCAGCAGCATGCTGGATGGTGCTGTACGGAAGTGTGGCGTGAAGACCTAGGGTACTTTCGATAGCGTGCAGAGTGATCGTCGAAAATTCACTGGGGGGTTTTATGGACAGTTGGCTGTGATGTTCGCTTAATCGACCATAAGCGAGCCAGGCAAGTATCGCGACCAACAGAAGTAGCAACAGGCCCAAAGCGGATGGTTTTAATTTGTCATATTTTGAAAACAAAATCAGTGGTCTCAACTGTTTTTGGGTTGACGGGTACGCCAAAAAAGTGACTGAAAAATAGCAGATGCTGTGTATTTACAGTTTTCGCCCAAACCCAGTCATAACATAACAGCTTGTGCACAATTGTTTACTTTAGAGAAACGGTGGTCTGGCAGCTAACGGAGTTGGCTGCAGGGTTTGCGTAATTTCCCGCGTAAAGTTCTGCACTTCGCGGTCACTACATGGTGGCAGGCGGCGGCTGCACATGTGCAGATTAACAGCCGCAGACTAGATTTTCAGGGATGGCGGATGCAAGTTGGCACCTGCTGTGCTGGCAAGCTAATAACAATAACAACCGAGACCGGAAATAGATGATAAAACAAAACCTTTTAAAGACAGCAGTACTTGGCGCTCTTGTCGGCTCCGGAGCCGTTGCTTACGCCGCGCAAGACATGACTTCTGTACTGCCGAACGCTCAGCCAGGCGAATGTTACGCGCGTGTGGTTAGCCCTGCTCAGTATCGTACTGAAACGGCGACAGTAGTGGTGAAAGAAGCGAGCGAGAAAGTGCAGATCATTCCTGCTAAGTATGAATGGGCTGAAGAGCGCATCATGGTCAGCGAAGCAGGCAGTGAATTACGGGTTATACCCGCGACTTTCGGTACCGAGACTCAATCATATGAATCGGCGCCAGCATCTTCGCGCTGGGTGATGGGTACTGCTGGTAGTAACATTTTGGCGAACCCTGCAATGTTGAGCATGGCTCGCGCTGGCGGTGCGAATCTGGATAACGCTCGCCCTGGGCAGTGCTTTGATGAGCACGTTAAGGATGCGACTTACAAAACAGTGACTGAGCGCGTACAGGTTTCTGAAGCATCAGAGAAAATTAGCCTGATGCCTGCCAAGTACGAATGGGCGGAACAGCGCATCATGGTTTCACCTGCTTCTCGCAAGCTGGTTGAAGTACCGGCAGTGTTCGGCACCGTCACCGAACGTGTGATGGTTGAAGATGCAAAGACCATGTGGAAAAAAGGCCGTGGCAGCGTAGAAAAAATTGATAATGCCAGTGGCGACATTATGTGTCTGGTAGAAGTGCCAGCGGTATACAAGACACTGAGCAAGAGTGTGTTGAAAGCGCCAGCAGGCACTAAAGTTGTTGAAGAGCCAGCACGTTACGAAACTATCCGTGTTCGTAAACTGGTATCAGATTCTACTGAATCACGCGTTGCTGTTCCGGCAAAATATAAAGATATCACTAAGCGTGTAATGGCCTCTGAAGGCAGCCACATGTGGCACGATGCTGCGGAAAACGGTACTGCATACGGCAAGCGTACTGGCAACCAGATCTGCTTACAGGCAAGTCCTGCGAAGATGGCTTCAGTTTCTCGCCAGGTTGTAAAGACGCCTGCATCAGTAAAGCGTGTTGAGATTCCTGCTAAGTATGAAACCAAGCGCGTTCGCCGTCTGGTTAGCGATGCTCGCGAAATTCGAACTCCAGTTCCAGCTCAGACAAATACTGTAACTAAGCGTGTGAAAATTTCTGATTCACGTCTTGAGTGGCGTTCAATTCTTTGTGAAACCAACATGACTGGCGGGATGATCCAGCGTGTTCAGCAAGCTTTGTCATCAGCTGGTTATGCTCCAGGCCCAATCGATGGTGTTTTGGGTCAGCAGACAATGGTTGCTGTTGAACGATTCCAGAGAGCTCGTGGTCTAGCTACTGGCGGCTTAACTTTCGACACACTTGATAAGCTTGGTATCGATGTAAAAGGCTAAACCATCCCCTGGTTAGCTGTCTAAAAAGGGTCGCATTCGCGGCCCTTTTTTTTGTCTGAAAAATCTTCCTGAAACCCCGCAAGCTTCAACGATCGCCTGCTAACTGCAAGTGGCACACTGACTGCTATCTCTGTCAATACGCTCGCATTGGTGCGAACGGTTACAGAGACGTGACTATGTTAAACATACCCACGACAGCGACCTACGAATTTTTTAGTAGATCGTTGGAAGTAATGGTTGCTGTAGTGGTTGCCATGATTTTGTTTTCTATGACGGCGAATGCAGACCCGCTTCTATCGCCTTTTAAAGTCCCCGCGTTGCAAGCGGGAAGCAGTCAGGAAAGTGCCGGTGACGAGCCACCGCAAATAGCCGCTGCGATGTCGGACCCGATGGAAGTGCTTATGCAATCTATTGTGTCTGTTCGGAGCAATGTGCCAGATACCGCGCGGACTGCCACAAACTTTGGCACTAACAGAGTCGGTACTGGTGTGGTGCTGGATACCAGCGGCCTGATCGTTACGGCGGGTTACACGATTGTCGAAGCGGATAGCGTCTCTGTCACTTTTTCTAACGGTCGTGTGGTGACTGCTGAAATTGTCGCCTACGATGCGTCCACGGGTCTAGGATTGATCAGAGCACAAGAAGGCGTCGCCACCACGCCGATCCGATTGGGCAGGTCATCGAGATTGGAAAAAAATCAGTTCGCGATGATTATCCCTGCCGGTGGAGAGGCAGATGCCAAGGGCGTTACGATCGGTAAGATCAAGAAGTTCACTGGAGGCTGGGAGTACATGGTCAAAGATGCCATTCATACTTACCCGCCGACTACAGACTTTACCGGTGCAGCACTTGTTTCAGATAATGCAGAGTTATTAGGGATTGGTGCATTGGTCACAATTGATATTGATATCGATCCTAAAATCAGAGTGCCCGGTAATGTATTTATTCCTGTTGATTCACTGACCGGTGTGCTTGGTGAGTTGATTGTGAGTGGACGATCTCAAGCGTCGCGAAAGCCGTGGTTGGGACTTGATACCAAGGCGACTAAAAAAGGCATCACTGTTAGTTCTGTCGTAGCCGACAGCCCGGCAGAGAAATCAGGTATAAAAGCAGGGGACGTTATTGTCGCGGTTGATCAAGGCAAGGTCTCAGGACTGGCAGAGATGTATGACAAGATCTGGACGCTATACAAACCTGGCGATCAAGTTCACTTGTTAATAGTAAGGGATAATCAATTTGCAAACGTACCCATTGCTTCTATCGACTACTACAACTGGTTGCGTCTGAAGCCGCAAGTAGACACTCTTTTTTCAGAGATGACTGAATAAAGTTTATGCGCTTAGTTTTCACACTTTTAATCGGTTATAACGGCATATGAAAATAGTCTGTCTGTTAGCCGGAGGTCTGTTGTTTTTTGCAGCAGCTGTTACGCTACAAATAGTGAAGAGTACTTTGGCTGATCGGGCCATTCGGAGGGACTGGCAAGTCAGTGCCGGGGTAACGGCGCTTATAGCTTGTGCGCAAATTTACAATTGCGTCTTTAATAAGGCGCTAGAGTCAGCGTTAATCGTAAGCTCCACTGTCGTCGCACTGAGTGCTGTGCTGGTTATTAATATTTTTCTATTGAAAAAAACCATCGTGTACATAAAAGAAGTAAATACGATCAATGGTATTAACGTTTACGATCCTGTGAGTGGTGTTTTTAATCGCCCTTACCTTGAGCAGAGGCTGGATACAGAAGTGGCCAGATGCCACCGATATGGTTCACCGCTTGGTGTTGTTAGTGTAGAGATCAAAGATTTCATACTTTTAAATGATGAGTATGGACATCAAGGCAGTTCTATCGCGACCAGTAAATTAGCCAAGCGGCTTACTTCGTTGTTGCGAGAGACAGATGTGGTCGCTAGTTTCAGTGCAGGCCGCTTTGTATTGGTGTTGCCAGATACACCTGAGGGAAGCTTGCCCGGGTTAGTCAATCGTTTGCGTAGTGCGATTGACGGCTTGGTTGTGATTGACGGGGCAGGTATCGAAAACTCGGTCAAAGTAAGCGTAGAGTTTGGCAGTAGTCATTGCGAACTTAAGACGCGTAATGGACAAGAGCTGATTCACAAGGCATTCTCTAGTTCTAGTCAGGAGTCACCGTACGACTACCTGACAGATTCGGTTGCCAATGAGGACTTCTACAAAGAAGCTTTATAACGAGTCTAAAACAAGTGAATAAATGGTATTTGACCTAATCATAATCACATTTGTAACATGAGCTTACAGTTGAACTTGAAGACAGGGTGGTTTTAGTTCAGTGGCCTTGACTAATATAAAACAACGTTACAACCGGGCAGCAACATGTTGGGATGGTGGTACACTGGGCGCATATATAGACAGGAACGTTTTGGCCTAGCCCGGTGATGAATCGAGAGGCTGAAAAGCTAATGGCATGTTGGAGTTAAATCAGGAGAACCCATGAAAGCGATTTTAAAGAAAAGTGCGGCAGCCGAACCCTTCAGTTTTTCCTTTGTGAATGATGAAGGCAAGATGGTGTTGCGAAGCGAGAATTATAAAGCCAAGGATAGTGCCTCCAAAGGAATTAATTCGGTTAAGAAAAACTGCACGGAAGATAAGCGGTACGTGTTGAAAGAGTCCACGAACGGAATGTATTTTTTCAATGTAAAATCTGCGAACGGCCAGGTGGTAGCGACTAGTGGCATGCATGCTACTGAACAAGACCGAACCGAAGCGATCAACCATATAAAGTCTAGTGCGCCAGGATGCGAAGTGGATGAACAATTAGGTGGTTAGTTAAACTTTTGAGTAAGAATAAATATTTCAAAGTGATTACGGCAACCCTTTCGGTTGCCGTAGTTTCTTGCGCGTCTACATTGCCTGATGTGCGGGCACCGATAGAGGTTAATCGTGTCGTAGCGGATACTGATATTAGTATGGACTCGCAACAAATGCTTGCGGCCCAGAATCAAATAAGACGGAAATTGAGCATCCCTGAATTGAGATGGTCAAATCAAATGGAGGTGTACGCGACCGAGTGGGCGCTTTATTTGAGTGGTGAGTTAGGCTGTGATTTGCGTCATCGAGGTACCGTAGGCTTACCATTGCATAAAAACGGGATAGGTGAAAACTTGTTCAAGCGCGCAGCCGTTGTTCGGGCTGATGGTGATCGCCAGCTAGATAGTATTACTGCAAGTGATGTGGTGCTTGAGTGGGCTCGAGAGTCTGTCGACTACAAATATGTGACTAACGAGTGTGCTTTGAATAAAACTTGTGATCAATATACTCAGTTGGTCTGGCGTGATTCTGCAGTAGTGGGTTGCGGTGCTGCAAGCTGTCCGAATAGTGATCAGATATGGGTTTGTAATTACGATCCGCCCGGTAATTTTTACAAACAGCGACCCTATTAATCCCGATCTATTTGTGGGTCTCTGGTGTTGAGTCCCGGCAACCTTGTTAGTTCAGCAGTCTGTCTATACAGTCCTGCTCCCGCGCTCTATAAGCTAAGTAGTAACTTTACGCCGTTCCCATGTACTGAATAGAGCAAAGCATTTGACGAAATGCCGCTTCTTTTTTATGTGTCCGGCAAGCAAAGTTGCTCATGTCAGGAAGTCTAGCGCTAAAAATACCCCTAAAAAATAGTCCTTTATTAGTATCGTAAGATGGCTGATGGCCTTAAAGGTATCGTCTTTTAAAGTAAATTATTTTTAATGAGCTGCTGATTGCGCGTACAAAGCGGTTTAGCGGGGGTTGCTTGTGCTTTGATGTTCTTTCAGAGAGAAAGCGCGTTATCTGTGTTGGCTTGTTATTCTGGTTGGCCGTAATACGGCCAACCATGCTGCTGCTCAAGCATGTAATTATTAAGTGTCAGGAGCCAATAATAAGATAGGGAAGAATTTTATTAGATATATCCATCAGGCCTGAAAATATTGGTAGGCCGGCGACGCTCAACAGGATTAAACCTAGAAACACAAAATGTCCGTACTTACCATTAAATTCAAGGTATTTCCTGGAAAGGTTATGTGGGAGGAAATGGCCGAGTATGTAGTGGCCGTCCAGGGGGCCTAAAGGTATAAGGTTAAATAGCATTAGTAGCAGGTTTATTCTGGCCAACAGGCTGAAAAAGTACTGCGGACCGGGTGTGGTGAACCATTCAATGCCAGATTTAACGCCAAAGAAAAATACGTTAATGGTGATAAATGCGAGTAGTAAATTCATTGCCGGGCCAGCCGCTGCAATCAGCGGCATTGCCCACTTTGAATTAAATTTACGCGGGTTTGTGGGGACAGGCTTCGCATAGCCGAATCCGACCAATACCACCATGAGTAAGCCCATGGGGTCAATGTGGGCTATCGGGTTGATATTTAACCGGCCCAGTCTCTGGGCGGTATCGTCACCGAAGTACTTAGCCGAGGCGGCATGGGCGAATTCGTGGAAGGTTAAAGAAATAATCAGCGCGATGACGATGAGTATGAATACCGCATACTGCTGTTGTTGCAGAAGACTGATCATGTTTCAGGGAATTCGTAGTTGTTGAAGTCTGCACGTAATTTGAGTTTGTTGAGTTTGCCGGTGGCACCGTGAGGAAGTTCATCGACAAAAATCACATCATTCGGTACTTGCCATTTAGCCAGACCTTTGCCCAAATGCGCTAGTAATTCAACTTTTTCTATTTGTTGTCCGGCTGCAATGACGGCAACTACAAGTGGTCTTTCATCCCATTTGGGGTGTGGAATCGCAATGACTGCCGCTTCAGCGATAGCGGGGTGGCCGACAGCCAGGTTTTCAATTTCTATCGAGCTAATCCACTCGCCACCGGATTTTATGACATCTTTGGTGCGATCAGTAATCATCATGTAGCCGTCTTTATCTATGGTGGCGACATCTCCTGTATCAAACCAACCGTCGCTGGTGAAAGCTTGATTTTCTTCGTCATTGAAGTAACCACTTGTGACCCAGTGACCGTTAGTCTGTAGTCTGCCAAAGGCGACACCGTCGTGAGGTAAGGGGTTATTTTCATCGTCGACGATTCTGATATCTATGCCGAAAACAGGCTTGCCCTGTTTTAGTTTCACTGGCATTTGATCTTCGTAGTCGAGTTCCTGTAAGTGAGGCATAAGGAAATTAAGCGTGCCAAGCGGACTGGTTTCGGTCATGCCCCATGCGTGTATCACGCTGACACCGTAGTCTTGCTCAAAGGAGCGAATCATTGCCTCTGGAACTGCTGAACCGCCGATCACGACTCGTTTCATGTGCGGGAGTTCTGCGCCACTCTCTCTAAGAAAACCAGTCAACATCATCCATACGGTGGGTACTGCAAGAGAAAGTGTGCATTTCTCCTGGTCTAAAAGTTCATGTATAGAAGCGCCATCCATTGCAGGCCCGGGCAGAACCAGTTTACAGCCATTCATGGGTGCGGCGTAGCTGACACCCCATGAGTTTACGTGGAATTGTGGCACCACCAATAAAATAGAGTCGCTGCCTGAAAGATTTAGTCCGTTGGGTATGGCGCTTCCCATGGCGTGAATCAGGGTTGAGCGATGGGAGTACACAACGCCCTTAGGGTTACCAGTGGTGCCCGACGTGTAGCAAATGCTCGAGGCTGAATTTTCATCGAAGGTTGGCCATTGGTAGTCTTTATCACCGCTTTCAATGAAATCTTCATAGCAAACGACAGAATCAAGTGTGGTTTCCGGCATGTGATCACGATCAGTCATGATCACGAAGTGTTCGATGTTGCCCAGCTGTTCTGCCAGCCCCTCTAGCAGAGGGACAAAAGTCAGGTCGGTGAACAGTACTTTGTCACCGGCGTGATTGATCACATAGGCCAGTTGTTCGCTAAACAGCCTGGGGTTGACTGTGTGCAGTACAGCGCCTGTGCCAGAAACCCCATAGTAGAGTTCCTGATGCCGGTAGCCGTTCCAGGCCAGAGTGCCTACGCGGTCACCTGGGCCAATGCCCAGCCGTTTTAAACTATCAGCCAGCTGTCTGGCCCTGGTGCCCATGTCTTTGTAGGTGTAGCGGTGGATAGGGCCTTCAACGGTACGTGAAACTATTTCTACATTGGGATACCAGCGCTCGGCAAATTCAATGATGCTGGAAATCATCAGTGGCTGTTGTTGCATTAGACCCTGAAACATTTTTACTCCGTTGAAGTGAGATACGGACTTCAAGATAGCAAAATCGCCGATTGGATTCAGGTAGATTTACGTCGTCAGGTAGTGGATTTTTGCAGGGGAGGTGTTGTTCTGCACAAGCTTGCGATAAGCAGGTGCCGAAGCGTGGCGCTTCGGCACCTTGAAGTTAGCCTTTGCGGCTAAGAATTGTCAGGCCTTTAAGCAGGTTAAGTGCCTCGTTTAGCTGGTAATCGTCTTCCGCCAAGTTGGCTTCTGAGGTATCAACTTCGGGTGTTTCTTCCTTGGCATCGTCAGCACTTTCGTCGTCGCTCGGGTTGCTTAAGTGGCCCGTCAGACTCGATTCAGTGATCGGCTCGATGCCGGACTCTTCCCGTTTTGAAACTCTGAGATTACCGGTGACGATATCCGGGTTTATTCCCTCAGCCTGAATGGAGCGTCCGGAAGGTGTGTAGTAGCGGGCAGTGGTGAGTTTTACCGCACCGCCATTAGCCAGGTTCTGAATGGTTTGTACTGAGCCCTTGCCAAAAGTTTTGTTGCCCATGACCACGCCACGACTGTGATCTTGCATAGCGCCGGCGACAATCTCTGATGCTGAGGCAGAGCCGCCATTGACCAGTACCACTAACGGTGCGCCGTCTATGACATCACCCCGAGAGGCTGAGTAGCGCAATCGTGAATCTACTTCTCGTCCATCGGTATAAACAATCAAGCCTTCGTTCAGGAACGCATCCGAGATTCCAACCGCCGCTGACAGTACGCCACCCGGATTGTTACGCAGATCAAGCACCAGGCCTTTCAGGTCGCTTTCTTCTTTCATCTTTTCAATCGCTGCGACCATGTCTGTGGTTGTTTTGGTCTGGAAATGTGACACCCGAACGTAGCCATATCCTTCTTCAAGGATGCGTGTTTTTACGCTGGTGACTGAAATTACAGCGCGGGTGATGGTGATTTTCAACGGTCTGTCTTCGCCTTCACGAACTACGGTCAAGACGATATCCGAGCCCGGCTTGCCACGCATCAGTTTGACCGCGTCATTCAGCGCCAGCCCTTTAACAGGCTTGTCGTCGAGGCGGATGATCAGATCTCCACTTTGCATGCCTGCTCTTTGCGCAGGAGTGTCGTCGATCGGTGAAACCACTTTGACGAAACCGTCTTCCATACCGACTTCGATGCCGAGCCCGCCGAATTCTCCGGAAGTGCCGATACGAAGCTCGTTGAATTGTTCAGTGTTCAGATAGCTGGAGTGTGGGTCAAGACCGCTAAGCATGCCGCGAATAGCGTGTTCCAGCAGAACTTCATCAGAGACATCTTCGACGTAGTTACGCTTGATTCTTGCGAATACATCAGAGAAGGTGCGCAACTGTTCCAGTGGTAATACATCTCCGGAATTGTCTCTCGCACCGACGACGCTGTGCCCGAGTGTTAACGTGATACCCAACACCGTACCGGCCGCAATTAACGTCAGTGGTTTAGACCGAATTGTCATTCATGACTCCAAAGCCCCAAAGGGCGAATTCTGTTGTTCAGTAAGTGTATCATTATGAGTCAAAAAAGCTTCGTCTATGGCTCATTATCCTGAGAAATTAGCTCCAAGCCTAGCCAATCCTCGGGATTCAGGGTGTTAGCGTTATGCCGAATTTCAAAATATAGCGTTGACTCATCATTTCCGAACGACCCGCCAACGGTTCCGATCGTGTCGCCGCCGAGCACTTGCTGCCCTTGCTCGACCACCAGGAAGTCTGCCATGCCGTACAGGCTCATATAGCCTTCTCCGTGATCAATAATGGCCACGTCACCAAAGCCCTGCATGTGGTCGGCGAAAACGACGGTGCCATCAAACACCGCTTTTATCTGCTGTCCAAGAGGGGCAGCGATAAGTACACCCTCCCATTGGAGCAGTCCCTGTGCCTTTGGTTCCGCATAGCGGTGCTGCAACACACCTGCGGTAGGGTCTGGCAGATCGCCGCGGTGGTTGGAGAAAAGGCTTTTCTGCGGTTTGGACTTGACTGCCTGCAAGCGATTTTTAAGATGTTCAAGCCGATCCTGCTTTTCCACAATAGCGGCTGACAAGTGAGTAAATTGGAGCTCTAGAGATCTTCTGTTGTCGATGAGATCCTGCAGTTTAGTCTGGTATTCTCCAAGGTTAGATTGCAGCAGTTGGCCGGATTGTGTCAATGCAACCTTTTTTGCCCTGAGTTGCTGTTGTTTTTGTCTCGAATGTTCAATGTCGATATTGGCTTTATGGATCAGGTATTTTTGCATTGCCAGGGCGCGGTGTTTTTGAAGGCCTGCCGCACTACGCAGAGCATCTTCAAGCAAGGTCGGCACTGGTTGGTTTTCCGCGGTTTTTTGACGGTTTTCCAGCTCGAGGTTTTTTTCTTCCAGCTGGTGTTCAAGGTCCGCGATGTTCTGATCGAGTGTCGCTATACCGAGCGTAATAGGAGGTACTTTATCGTTTTCACGAGTCTCTTCTGATTGCAGCTTCTGCAGTGTCTGCCTGACATCATCCATTCGTGTAACCAGCGCGGTACGATGTGCTTTGTTGGTCGTTAACTCCCGGGTAAGATGTTCGATCTCATCCAGATAACGGGCTGTAGCGTCATCCGGCTGGACGACAGGTGCCATACGGCGCGTCGTGTATTCTGCTGTCGGCTTTGCCTGTGCTGAGACAGAAAAGCAAAGCGCCAGCGCCAAGGCGCTGGTGGTCAATGATCTATGGGCAACTAGCGGTCGGTAATTCAATAGTGTTTGAGTCTTAAGGTTGAGGTCGAATTAAGCGATCGACGCCCTTTTTTTCTCTGATCCAATTTATAGAGTTGTACACAGCTGGCACAATAACTATCTGTTTTTCGAGCTTTCGTTTGCCCGGGAAATCAGCGACGAACAAGCCTAAAAGTATCGTCAAGAGTCCTTGGCCCGGTAGTATTAGCATGGCAATTCCCGCGATAATAAGCAGCAACCCGGCTAAATTTCTAAACAGCCAGACTAAAGAATAGTGGATGTTGGTCATTTTGTTACTGCCGGGAGCGTTTTCTTCTGAGCAGAAGTAATCTGCAGGTATTCTGATCAGTAGCGCTGGTACCAGCGCAAGACTTAACAGGAAGCTCACCAGTGATACCCAACCAAGCATGGGTAAAAATGGTGTGATGCTGCCTAAGTATTCTGAGATGGTTTGCATCTATAGCAGCCAAAACCGGAAGAGGTCTTATTCTAGCCTTTTTGGGTAGCGCAAAAGTTGCTGGCCGATTTTGATCGGTTTACTTGATCCAGGCGATTTCGCGCGCGGTGATTTCGTTAATTTGAGTGCTCTTAAGGCTAGTTGCCATATAAGCGGTGTAGGTCGAGGTTGGAATTTCTCCGGCCATGATTTCTGCGTATCTTTGGGGGTACAAGGGCTGCCGGTCAGGGTTCGCATAGCCATCCGGAAATATCGGCGTGCCGCTCCATGAGTACTTATCACTGGCACCGACGGTATGTAGCACTTCGTGCGCTATCACAATGTTGTTCTGGGCGTTTTGTTCCGGTAGGGAAAACGCATGCACCACCCCGATCAGCCCTTTTTGTAAGCCTACAGAGTGTGGTACGTCATCATTTGATTGTTGGTACGATACAAAAACCCGGATGCGTCGCAGGTTTGAGTGATCATCTGGTGTGTTACGAAAAACCCAGTAACGTAACTGCAAACCCCACCAGACCACCTTTAGCATGCCTGGTTTGTCTGGCAGCAGTGGTGGGACTGATTTTACAGTCTTGCCCAGCACGGTACGAAGCGGTTGCGGCTGAGCTAAGCCATGGCGGCTGGCTTCCCTGGTGATCCATTCGTCTATGTCCGCGAAACTTTCATTGCTCAGTTTGGCGATATAATTATGTGTTGCCAGTGTCGAGTCGCCATTGATCGGATAGATGACAACATCAAGAGGCTCATGCCAGAGTCGCGAGTAAATTTGTTGGTGGGCGGTGAAAGCAAAGACGAAAATCATGGTGCAAAACAGTAGCGCCGGCCGCAAAAAGTTGAACGAAAAGATTTTCATTACTGCCGCGCCCCATGCTTTGTTGTAACTTCGTAAAATTAAAGTGCGGCCGAGTGTCTGCGCCTCGGTCAGCGATTGCGAAGAGGATAGCGGCAAGTGCTTTAGCAAACTTAAATCTCCATCACCAATTTTTCGCTGTTGTTTGATTTGACGGGCAATAATTCAACGATCCGCGCGGCGATTGTTTTACACTCAAAAGAAGTAAAAAACAGAGAGCTAGTTAAATGAAAGATGCGGATACCTCAATAGCAATCGACAGGTCAGACTATTTGCCGTGTCCCTACTTGGTTCATCGTGTAGATCTGATATTTGATCTTTTTGATGACTTTGCCAGAGTCAGTTCCGCCCTTAGTGTGACTGCAAATGAACTCTCTGATGATCGCAATAGCGTCCTTGACACGCTCGTTCAAGGCCTCATCATTTTCAAGGATATCACCATCAATAAAACTAAGTCCCTTAACACCATAAAAATCAGTGCACTGCGATTCATTCCCAATGATAAGTGAGTAAGAATGTAAATTTAAACACTTGGTGATAGCACTTAAAAATTTGTTAAACCCCCTTGGCTGTAATAGGGCGCTATACAATAACTTAATTAGATCATCATAATTTTTGCCTTGCATCACAAACTCCATCAAAGAAAACAATCATAAAACAACCGAACTCAAAGAAAAGAAAATTCAAACGTGATTGTACCCAAATGAGTACAGATTAATGGTGAGCACTATCATATTTTTAAATTTCAACATAAAAAGTATGGTTTATATGACTGATAATAAAAGGAACTCA
>JAVCKV010149046.1:0-18448 GCA_032274145.1 Herpochondria borealis | reverse complement strand
GTAAAGTGTAGGCTGATATTAGGTATAAAGTGAGGCAGGATCTCTCACCAAGATCAAACCTGAACCTAATAGAACGCTGCTTAGTACGAAGCCCCTTTCGCATGCCCGTATGTAGAGAATGAACGGTGCCCTCCTAATGTGCGTCATCTTCCAGCACTGTGGACAGCTATAAGCCCAAAACAGATTCCAGATTGTGAGGCGCCTGAACCTATTCGACTTCCGCGAAGTAAGATGTGTATGGGAAGTTCGTAGTATGTAGAATCAATACTATCTCTACGTTGAATTCATCTACCTGGCATATCGTACTGTACAGCAATACCAGACACCACTGTTTGTGAGGCACAGTAACACATCTTTTGTACTTACTCCATAGTCTACATCGAACATGTGTACGTGTACCATAGAGCTCCTACGTCACTGTCTGTCTGTACAGTACGGTACGAGAATGACTGTGTTATGTTCTTGGCTTTTGACAAAACGGAATCTGATTGATGATCTCTCACATTGACAACCGGACACAGTTTTTAAACAACGTCAACGACGGATCAGAAAGACTGGTCACTAAAGCCTCTGCCCTTACCATATGTTGCAAAAAATGTACAAGGTGCTGCTAGTCACATCCCTGCTCCTAGTCCTGTTCCCGAGAAACTCCGAGTCACTTTTGTTTCTGCTTCAGAGTAGGAGAGCTTTCTTCACTTCTGTGACGACGACAGCTGCCGCCACATGCGCCGGTGCTGGGGTGGCGAACGCCGGCATTGACGTATCCGGGTTGAAGGTAGAAGCGACTACTACTACTACTACTACTGCTCCTGGCCGCGCCCCGAATCAGCCCCCGAGTGGTCCACTCGCTGGCACACCCCTGGGTTTCCAAGTCGCCGGCGGCCCCCGGCCGGAGAGTGAAGTAAGAAAGATCGACGAGGCGCGCTATCAGGCAGCCGGCAAGGGTCCGTCATTTTTAGTCGGCGTGCCACGAGAACAACCCAGTGATGGAAACGAGGACACGAAGTGGATGAGATAACAGTAGTGCATGTGTCAGTAGAGATTTTGCTACTATTGGTCATTAGTTGTGTTGAGCATCTATCTCAAGGCGAAAACGCGTGACGCCAGAGCAAAGTCGCAGGAACTTTAGAGAATGCGTATGATGTACATACGAAAGATTCCATTACAAGCAACTATCACTGGGGATCTAGGTCCCGTGCTGACTGTGGCTCCCCTCACCACGATGAAAGTGCTTCCATGGCGAAGGGTCGATGAACCGACGAGACCGGCGAAACTACTTGCAGGAATCACGCACATTGCTTACGTTATCAGGCAGCTCTCTCTCTCTCTCTACGACACTGTCTACAAAAAAGAGAGAACGTTTTCTCTAGAGGCTGGCGTAACTGTTACAGTACATGTACCCCAACAGACTACAGGTAGAATGTAAATGAAATACTATTCAAGTCGTGTGTGTCACGGCACCAACCAATTGCTGCTCTTACTTAAAACGCGTCGTCGCAGAGCTGGTTAACAAACAGTACAGAAAGAGAAAAGGTTAGCCAGACTGTCATCGAGTCTCCCACATCTGCTGCAATCCGAAACCACACTACTTACCATACACAGTTGCGCATGCTCAATGAGTGCATATTCGAATCCGTCCACAAGCGCATTCACAGAAGCACTGATAATGTTTCGGTCCACACTAACGGTGCTCCAAGTTTCTTCTCCATTGCGGAACTCGATCATGACACGCGTGGCAGCATTGGTGGCGGATTCTGGATCCAAGATGCGCACCTTGTAGTCCACCAGTTCGAGGCCCTCGAGGGTGGGATGGGACGGCAACAACGCTTGCTTGAGAGCCTTGGCCAAGGCATCGACAGGACCACTGCCATCACTCACTTCCAAACGTTCGTTAAAGAGGAGCGGATCGGCCATTGAGTCGTACATCTGTAAAGTTATACAAAAAACACGTGAGAGAAACATCAGGAAGAAAGAGTTGCATTCACAAAGTCTCTCGAAGATACCTCCAACTCGCAACACACACACAAACACACGCCTTGTACAAACAACTAGAAAGTCACCATTACTCACATCATCATCCAAATTCACCGTGCGAACCTTGATGGTTGCTCGTGCTGTGGTTGCATCAGCATTCTCGGCATCCAACTGAGCAATAACACGCGTCGACGAGTCCACATTGACATCATGCACATGAGCCGAATAATCCAATACTTGAAAGGGTGGACAGTATCCCTTGGAGGCATGCATAATCATGAGCTTGACCGATGCTTCGGCACCCTCAAAGGTATATCCCCGACTCTCTAATTCCTTCACACGATTCAAAATGGCCAAGGCGCGTTCCGACTTGTCGTCAAAGTAGACATCCATTTCTTCCATTTTGCCGACAATATTTTGTCGACCCGAGAGTTCGGAAATGAGGAATCGTGGTTCATTACCCACGACAGTGGGGTCCACATGTTGGTAGGAGAGGGGATTGCGTTCCATGGCAGCAACGTGCAAACCACCCTTGTGTGCAAAGGCCGAGGCGCCAACAAAAGGAGCACTCGTTTGAGGCGTGCGATTCAATTGTTCATCGACAAAACGAGACATTGTTGTCAAGTCCGACAGTTCAACGCCATTGATAAATTCCGACTTGACATGAAGCGCCAGTGATGGAATGATACTGCACAAGTCTGCATTGCCGGTACGTTCACCAATTCCATTCATGGTGCCCTGTACCAAACCAGCTCCAGCCTTGCAGGCCATGAGACTGTTGGCCACGGCCATGCCGCAATCATTGTGCGTATGAACTCCCACGGTACACTTGCCCTGAAACTCTTGCACCACCTTCAAGGTGGCGTCGTGAACTTGCCATGGCATGTTGCCACCATTGGTGTCGCACAGGACCAAGCAAGTGGCACCCGCGTCAACGGCGGCATGACAGCATTCCAAGACATAGGATGGATCGGCCGCAAAACCATCGAAAAAGTGTTCCAAGTCGACAAAGACACGTCGACCGTGTTCGTGGACCAAATATTGGATGGAATCATAAATCATGGCGACATTTTCTTCTCGGGTCGTTTTGAGAATCTCCTCCACTTGCCAGCCGCTCGACTTGGCCACTAGACAGAGCGTTGGTGCCTCGGAATCAAGTAGGGCCTGCAATTGTGCATCATCCGACGCTTGAATAAACTTGCGACGCGTCGAACCAAAGGCCACCAACTTGGTGCGCTGGTCGGGGGTCAATTCCGTCTTGGCGCGCTCAAAGAATTCCGCATCCTTGGGGTTGGAACCAGGCCATCCGGCCTCGACATGGTCGACCCCAAAGCTCATGAGGCGCTTGGCAATCTTGAGTTTGTCGTCGCACGAGGCAGAGACTGATTCACCCTGTGTGCCGTCTGAGTACATGATGATGTAATAGAGGAGAAGGAGAAGAACAAGCAGTAATGAGGTGAGTGGCAGTCAAGTGCAGAAGCTGTATCCACTGGATTGAGGCAAGAAGATAGCGAACAAACCATGCGATGTCGGGCAGAGAGATCACGCTGTAGAGAAAAGGGGTGCTTGACGAGAGACTGTACACGGCACATTCTGTTTCTGTACATACCTCGTAATGTTGTATCATAGATGATCACTTGATCAGGACCAACGACAACCTCTTGATTGAGCTTTGTTTCCAAGTCATTCTTGATCCACTGATCCGTTCTAGCACTAACTGTCTCTTTGGGCTCTGCAGATTGATGCATAACCGTAGAAGTGCTAGAAGTGATGGTGGAGTGGGGCAAAAGAGGAGAAAAGCCAAGGGTTGTTGGCATCAGAGTGATGTAGCAGCATGCGAGCCTTAGATTCATGGTTGCAGTTAGTGGTATATGCCGGTTTATGGAATGCGAATATGGTTAGTTGGGGATGGGTCTAACTTCAAGTAGTAGATGTGATGAGAAGGTGAAAGAGTTGATGGGTTGGGATGATGCGTCCAACAGATGAACTGCAAGAATGTCGGCCATCCACCAATCAGGAGCATCCGAAAGAGCAACAGATGGTGATGGGGGAAGATACCCTTCAAACCTTAACTGTAGTGTCTTTTCGAAAAGGGGTTTCATCGAAAAACCCTCCCATTTTGCTCAAACTAAGTTTTTCAAAAATGCATCAACCATCACCAACAGCTCATCGCTCATCGCTCATCGCTCATCGATTGATTGATTTCTTCGAGGCACTACTACTTACTCTCACTCTATCTCCCTCACCACCATGACTGTTTTTGACGACGACGATGACGTAATAACAGAAGATGAAACAACGGTCGTGCGAAAGATTGGTAGATTGTTGGACGAGGCCGTGTCTCCATGCAAGCGGCCTCGTTTGTTGACTCACACGTCGTACCTCGATCGACTCAAGACGTTTTCACCATCCACCTACTTTGCCAAACCCATTGAGATTTCTCCGATTATATGTGCAGCACGAGGGTACGTACGAGGTAATGTGTAGGTCGTGTTGGTTGCATTATTTGTTTAGCAAAGGAATGAAGCAAGGGTTCAACTGGGGCGTGTATATGGATGACAAGCATGCCAAGTGCATCATCCATCTAGTATTCCACACTACGATACGTCCATCTCCCCTCGTTCCGAAAATATATACCATGGTTTGCTACCCAAAAACAACTCGCGTATTACAAGAATCATGGATACTCGAGCTACACACTAACCGACAGTCACTCTCTTTTTATAATAGTTGGGCCAACATTGGAACAGACTTATTGCAATGTTCTCATTGCAATGCCAAACTTGCCATTACCTTTGATTCAAAGCTCAACCCTCAACAATGTCGAACGGTGACACAGAAACATCAAGAAGCTCTTGCCACCAAGGGGCATGTCAATGAACTGTGCTTGTTTTATGATACTACGTGTAGCAAAGCAGACCCGCTTGGACAGTTTTCGTCCGCGTTGCTGGATCCAGACTTTATACAGATTATGGAGTCGTCACCCAAGTCGTCGCTCGTGGTGGAACGCGCCAAGAAGCTTCTTCAAGGTGACGACGACGACGACTTGCCTACAGTAGTCAAGTTCGGTGATGATGCCTTGTTGGAACAAGCCGTGGCAGAGCTGAGTTCTTCTTGCTCCTCTGGGGACAGCAGGTCAGCACTGGCGCTGACACTTTTAGGATGGTCTCGTGGCGGCAATCCTCATCATCTTTCGTGCAAGCTATGTCTCTCTATCTACAACAGCAACAACAATCTTGTGACTTCACACAAGTATTATTGTCCCTACTTACTACCACCATACGGCAAGGAAGAAGAAGAACCATGTTGGAAACAAATTTGCAAACGAATCCTGGAAGAAGCATCAGCAGAACCCAACAACAACACTGACGAGGACGATCCTGATGCGGCTGTCGCTAGAATACAACGACTGTTAAATCAGTAATGGTATGGACGCTAATAACAAACATTATAGACCACGAGTCAGCCTGCGGCGTTGCACTTGTTTTGTCACTTACTGGCTACGCCGTACGTAGATACACACACACGTACGTTACACACCGACCCCTTTCCTGTGGTGCGAGTTCTGCCTTCTTACGCCCTCTTTTTCTTGATTGACATGGCCGCGTTGAAGCTGCAAAAGGCAGAAAAGACCCCTGCCGCTGTTCCCAATACCTTGATGATATTGGAACCCTCCTGATAGTATAGAACTGAGTAGAATGCTGCAACGAAAAGACACGCACGGCAGGAATTAGTTCCAACAAGAAAGCACATCAAATAATAATACACACACACACGCGCATCAGCATGCATCTCAGGCGCGCACAAATAAAAGAATACATACTGTACGTACATGCCATGAAAAAGGCGAAAGATAGCAGCATGTTGAGCTGTATAAAGGTGGTTCCTTCGAGTCGGTCCCGATCAGCAGCGTCCTTGAGCACCAGGCTCACGACCGCCATGACGTTCAACCTGACCAGTCTCATGACTGAGGTTCCAATTACCGCGGAGGACGCTGGTTCGCCCAGCAATAATTTGGCAACGTTCCAGAGCTTGGCAAGCGTCAAACTCGTCAACAAGGCAGTGATGACCAAATATCCAGCAGACTTGACGTTCTTTGGGAGTGAACACAATGTCTTTATGGAGCTCTTGATCAGATGCTTCAAATCGTTTGTTACGGCACTTGCACCACCTTTCAATTCCCATCCCTTGGCACCGTATCCATATCCCTTGATACCGTTGATTGTGGCAACAAGGGAACTTGAAATAAAGAGCGGTTTGAACCGCACAGGAGCACGAAGAATGACCGAAACGACGAGCCCCGCCAAGCTATACTTTGTCAGAACCAACGTGAGACGCTTGTACGTGTCGCTTCCAAGGCGGTCCGCCGCGGCAGCTCCATGCAAAATATGAGCTAGCCCGGCCGCCAACAAGGGTCCAACGGCACTTCCGGGAGGAGCTGCGGCGGCTGTGTAGGTACAGAGGACCAAGATTAGGTAATTGAACGAAGCAGCCTTGTAACCCATGACCACTCGCTTCTTGCGTTTGATCAACTTGTTGTTTGTGTCATTTGCCTCATCGGGAAGAGGATCTTCACTCATTTGGAGAGTCATTGGATAATGTGTGCGTCCAATGTCGCTCTTATTCCAACCAGGCGCATTCTGGCGCGGAGTTGCTACAGCTGCCGCTGGAAGCCTTGAAATTACATGAAAGGCTTGTGTGGCTGGAAGTAGCAACAAATTGAACACGAGGGAGCACTTCTTCATGGCAGCAGTAGACTATCTTCCTTGTTCTGTGTCGTTGCCAGATTTGGAGATTGTGACTGATCACAGCATGATCACAGGGAGGTCAAGGTGTGAGCCCATGTGATCGATGAGTTGAAAGTATCTTTGTGAGATCATTTTTTGTCCTGCAAAATGTGAGCGCTTGTTGGTTCCACATTCCGTCATTTTGCGGTTAATTTGTAACGTTTCAAAGATCGTTTCTGCTCCAATCGTGCACCATACACAAAAGATCGACCATGATGATGATGCGCAGCAAGCAACTCCCAACCATGCTGATGAGGCGACACAACCGGTTGTGGAACTCTGGTTTGTCGTTTCATCACCGTAGAGGTAGCCTTGTAGCAAGAGTCACATCACTTAGGGAAGCTCATGGGACTGTGAAGCTTTCGAGCCAGTGGCGCACCGCTACTCCTCTTTGCCGCTGGCATTCTGCAGCAGCACAATCAACAACAACAACAACTATCGCTAGTACTCCCCCGCTTCCAATCCGGGCTGCTTTGGTAGCCACTACAACTGCCATTGGTACACCTGCCTTTCCTGTCGTTGGAGTGGTCAACTTTGGACTGCGCTATATTGTGTGGGACTCTTCGTCCAGATATGCGATATTGGGCGCAACGACACTAGCGGGTTCCATATTCACGTTGGTGCAGTTTGCTGCATTCGACATGTTGCCCGTGGTATATTCGTATGGGCAACTCTTCTTGCCGTTTGCCTTGGTAAATGGGTCCTTGTCAGGCATGGCGTACCTTGCTTTGGATGTTGCCCTGGGTACTGCCAAGATTGCAGGCACTCCATGGGCAGGAGCGGCCATGGGAGCCTTTGTTGGTTTCATAGGTCCCGTGAGTGGCCTCTATGACCATGCCTTTCAGTGGTGCTACGATATTCCCGAAGCAGCGGGATGGTTCACATACCTCCTCAACAACTCCATCATGCTTCCGATCTGCATGACAACCGGAGCAGCGGTGGGCCTAATGATGCATCCGTTGATGTACTATCCTATTGTTGGAGTTCGAAATGTTCATTGGGCCAAGTTTTCCGCACCCTTGTTGGCTGGTACAACGGCTTTGATGGCGCACTTGTATCACGCTGAGTACTACAATTTCGCTTCTCCAGAAACCTACTTGACAAGCGAGGAACAAGCAGGGATGTTGCTTGTACCTCGCTTTCATGCCAAGCGCTTGGAGGCGCAAGACTGGGGCCCTGCTACTGGATATCAACAATTGCACACTGGAACTCAAGTACGAGCGAGCGCCACGAGAAAATTGGAACACGCCAAGAGGACACCATCGATAGATATGATGTTTGATTCGAAACGAAAAGCATGTAAGTTAATCATTCTCGTGTCCACCAAAGTGTACTGGTGGTGAATCACTCACCGAAATCTCACATTTACCTCGCTGCTTCTGAAATGATAGGGCTACATTACGTGACGAGCGGTCTATTCGGAGAAGACGCTGCTCTTCAAAAGATCCCAAGCGAAAAGGAAATGAATCAAGAAGCATTGCAATATCTTTCTAGCGACGGCACAGTGGCCTTCATCCTGCAGCAACAGCGTTCCCAATCTTCGACTGGTATGACATTATCTGAAGATTCAATATTGCGTCAAGGACTGACTGAGTTGACCAAGAACTTACTGGAATCAATGAGACAGCGCGAGTCAAGCAAGCCGGCGCAACTTATTGTCGAAAGGATAGAATTGGCTAGCTGTGGGATTGCGTTGCTACTTGAATCGAAGAAGCAATATAGAGGTACGAATACTACAACGGCGTATGCTCAAAATGAGCAAGAATGGAATCACTTGGAGCACAATATTCGCAAGCTGGTTCCAGATGTAATGTTGTATGTAACCGAAGAAAGCGAACTATCAAAAGGATGCAGTGTCGAATCTCAACTGAACAAGTTTAGCTGGTACGGACTCCAGGATGATGAGGCCAAGAACAACATCTCGCGAGAGTGGGACGTTGGTCTGACAGCATTCTTGTCGGCTGAAAGTGATGCCACAAAGCGACAAAGCATATCACTGGCAATGGCGGGGCTTTCTGTGATTTTAGTTCTTGGACTAATTGGAGGCAAGCACTAGAAGATCTTGTTTTGGCATTTCTACTATCTATCAATAGAAGGTCTGTGCTGTTGTTGATAATTCGAATTTTAGAAGGACCATGCCGGTATCAAGTAGTCTCACTGCCTGCAAGACTCCTACCTATCGGGTTATTCTTAAGACGACGGGGTTTTGGTAGAAGAAGGACTGATCGAATGCAACGAGAAGAACAAGCTCAATCCCAGAATCAAATCCAGAATCCCTCCTTCCAACGAAAGCTGTTGGACCTTCTAAGTCTTCCATGAGACGACCCTCCCGAGATGAGCGGAGGTTCCATGCGTCTGTCCTTCATCACACCACGCCTGCTCATACCTCTTGTCTCGTAGAACATTGTGTCGCAAACCAAACAATCAAATCGACGATGGCCTGGACGCTCTCACATAGCTGCTATTGATAATGCTAGTAACGGTCGACAACACCCAATTATCGTGGATTCGGTGGCTATCCCTTCTAACCCTATGCATAGACACTTGTATCCCTACCAATAGGCCCTTAGAACGGGTCCAAAAGTGGTAAATATAATACAGTAATTTTACATCGGGCTACGCCGCTGCTTACCCGGTGATTGACACAGCTCCACAGGCGTGTCGTTGACTTCGTGCCCTCACAGAAAGGGGCTTTTCAAGTGCTCTTCACTGGCCACGAGTGTTCCAACTATCACGGGTCGGGTCAGGAGGTTTTCAGAAATTCACGGGTCGGGTCGGGTCAGGAGGTTTTCAGAAATTCACGGGTCGGGGTCACCCGATCCGACCCGATTCGAGGTTTGCCCCCACCCGTGCTTGCTATGAAACTGCTTGCTTGGTGCAAACCTGATTGGCGCCGAACCAAAAACGAGGGTTTTCGGTTAATCGATGTATGTGGGTCTTCCGGTGAAAGGGGTTGTCCAAGTGAACGAACGTGTAGAGACTCACTCATCGTCTCTCTATCGTTGCGCCGTTACTGTTTAGTCGCCTTCGCTTGGCAGTATTATTGCTGTTCCGAGGCAGTACTTGTTGTTGTGGCTGACTCCACAGGTGTGGCACATTCCGCAGGCATTCGTAATAGAGAGACAGTGTGTTTTGGTCTTCTTCCTCGGGATCATCCACTTCCCCATCCCATACATGATCCGCACAGTTCTGCATTGCGTCCACAAACTTGTTCAAGGTCAAGTTCTCGTCTTGGCCCACCTTGTGCAGTTCCAACCAGTTTCGTACCACATAGAATGTGACATCTCTCAAGTGCTTCGAGTGTGCTTGACCAATGCTGGTGATGAATCGATTCTCCTTCAACGCCTCGACAATGTGATGGAATCCCTCAAACTGCATCGTGTCTGGCTCTTGTTCGCTGGTAATCTCGGCTTCATCATGCATGTCAATATCAATCTCCCGTAACCCCCTGTGATGTCGAATGACTTGAGCAAACTCGGCATTGTCAAAGTTGCCATAGTGCGACGATATTTTCCTCAAGTTTCGACTTGCTCGCGTGACGGCACAAAAGGCCCGTGATTCGTTGCGGGGGACATCATTGTCAGTAGTACTAAAGAACAGAGATGCTGTTTCAAGAGATTTCAAAGTCCTCCACACACGCGGGTCCAAGGGTTCCGTGTCACCCTCTTGACTCTTGGCTTCAATCTTGAGTTCCCGGACAGTCCCTGCCTCTCCCAGGCCCGCGACAATGGCGTCGAGACTGGCGTTGGATGTCTCCTCGACTCCCTCCAGGGTCAACTTGCGTAGCTTATTGTCCGTCCGGGCCAGTGCCCCTCCGAGTTCTTCGGCAGCTTCTTGACTCAATATACACTGATCCACCGTCATGGTTTCAATCGAGTTGGTTCCATTCAGAAAACACCCCAACCCCGAACGTCGAATCTTGAACTTTTGAATCAACACTTCCTCCAAGGTCGGAGTTGTTGCTGCCCCAATCGCATTCAACAACTCATCACTGTTGGTTTCATTGGCAGGCAAGTGCGACCACCCTCCCACTCCACTGATCCACAGTTTCTTCAAGTTTCGCAGCGACTTGACAAAGTCCGCAATCGCTGTAATGACTTGTGCATTGCAATCACTGGGTGGCACAAAATAAAAGGCTTCCAAATTGTCGCATTGCGCCCTCGTGAGTTCTCGGAAAAAGGCCACGCTGGCATCCGTCTCGGCCACAATGACGCGATAGGCGAAAATGAGGCGCTTCACCTTGGTCACAGCCGTCGTGGCGGCGAGCAGGGCATCCGCAGTGGCTGGCTTGGCTTCGCCCACGAGGGACTTGTAAGAGGCTTGAGGACCCTGATTGCAAATATCCAAGGACAGGAGATTGTCACAACAGTGACTGAGCAATTGAATAATGTCCGCGGGAGCACCCACGTAAAAGGCAAAGGTAAAGAGTGAGTTCTGACCTTGACCGAGCGCCATGGGGTAGGCCTTGAGGATGCGTTCCAAGAGAACTTGCATCTCACGGGGTTCTGAAAGTGAACGGTAGACGAGGTAGTACATGGGGTTCATGTTACTCTTATCCTTGGCGGAGAGAAAGTCCGGTTTGCGATCGAGGAGGAACTGAAAGACCTCAAACGAGGTGCAGTACTTGGCAGCAATGTGAAGGGGTGTCCAGCCTTCTTGTTCAGTACGCTCTTGCAAGACTTCAGGATAGGCAGTAAGAGTTTCCTCCAAGAGTTGCAGATGTAGCACGAGGGAGTCCTTGATCTCTGCACAAGTCAGGAGAGCTTGAAAGGGATACATCTCCACGTCTCTTGTTTTGGTACGATCAAAGAGTAAGAGACCCTTGTGTCTCGCCAGTGATGGTTGAAATCGAATAAACTGGAGCAGAAATTGTGGTTTGAAAGCTGTGGGCTGAATCGAGACGCTGCCTGCCCCCTGCCAAGCCAACATGAGAGGATGCCCAGTCGTAGTCGTAGTCGTAGTAGCAGCAGTTGTAGTAGTAGGATTATGGATCATGTGATGGGTTGCTGCTGCTTGGTACTGATGCTGCGCCATCATGTTGTAAGCAGCAAGCTGGGCATCACTGCCTCCTGCACTACTATTTCCTCCATGCGAATGCATTGACATGCTGCTGTAGTCTACTGAATTTGGATTGTTGCTTGTTGCTTGTTGCTTGCTGTCTATTCTTTTATGAGCCCCAACGTAACAGGTTCAAGGTGCAACAGGGTGCAACAAGAGAGAATGCTGTCGAGAAGGGGGAACCAGCTGTACGTACTGATGGGAGCTTCTCTTACTAACCTACATGTAACCTCGCAACGTAGGCAACATCAACATGCGTATGAAAAAACTACTACTGCGAGTGACGCTTTGTAGTTCTTGTATAGGAATATGTTCTAAGTGCAAAATATTAAAGAATCATCATTGTTGATAATATTTTGTCGCAGACATGCACTACTACACCATTATGCATACTGTCGAAGGAAATTACCTAGTCACAATCCTTGCTCGTCCAAATCACAATAGATTTCACTTATATGCCGTTTGTCATGTCTCTCTTCAAAACAGACATTCTTCGTAGAAACCTTCCTGTTCCATCCGAGTTTCTGGTTCCATAGAAGGTGACTTCAGAGTTCTGGTTCGACACCACGTCAGTGGGAGTGCATCGTCAGCTTTTGCGTGTGACTCGACACCAGATGGACAAAGTAACTGGTCGTCTATCAAAGAATAGATACGTTTGTGACGACGTCAGAAATAGCGTTCCGATATCAGATGATGTGTAAGTTATCTGTCATAACCATACTGTGCGTGTAGCTGTGTTCTATGACAACCTTCCTCTGTCCTCCCGCTCTAAGTAAAAAAAAACGAAGTCAACGTCCGGTTGAAGTACGAATACCGGTTGTAAGTTCTTGGTTGAATGTTTCGATTCTTGTGACGTGAAGTTTCAAGCGGGAGTGCAAAGTTGGCAACATGGAAAACGTGAGCACAGACAAGCGGTTCGTTCGTTCGTTCGTTCGGTTACCACATACGGGAGTAATCAGCACGGACAAGCCGATATCAATCATCCCGTCTGCCATTCCATCCGAGTGTCTGTCAGCCAACGGGTTTTTCATTCGTTTGATTTGCTACAGTATCTGGTCGCTCGAACACGAACAGCCGGAGGCAGGACACTCCATTATCAACTGTCTGTTGTTGTTGTTGACACAGATCTGTTCCCGAAGCTTTGCCAATCTTGGAGGTGGCATTGTCAATCGGACGAATAGATTGTGTGTATAATACAGTACGTGTAGTGGGTAACGGGGTGTGTTTTGTATATACAAAAAGAAAACAGTTGGGGTTTTGGAGGAGAACTAGAAGGGAGTAGAGCCAGCCTACTGTGTGTGTTTACGGGGGACACAACACATCCACAGTCAGTACTACGTTACTACCTCTCATATCATATACTTGACTACAAACTCGTACACGACAATAACCATGTTGGAAACTGAGACTAGCACAACGGCTGCTGCGAGCAACAACGAGACGACGTCAAAGAGCAGCAACAGCAACAATAACCCCATGTCATCTATTGATAAAGACGAAAATCCCTTTAGCGTTGCTTGGGCTGCCTTTCGTGTCCTTCAAGACAACCAAGTCACCAATGATCAATACATTCGTTGTTTGCTCATTCTCAAACAAACTTGTCAGTACAGTTCGCCTCCCGAATCATCACCTCTCTACCCCATTTTGATTCGATTCACCTTGACCAAGTTGTATAATCAGAACGGTACAAACAAGTTGACACACAATCAACAAGAATTGCTCTTGGGCATTACAGATGATTTCCTCCCCGCCATGTTGGGACTGGACAATACCGACAAGTTGTTGACGAACCTTGAAAAGGGTCCTTGTCCTGTCGACGACGTGTCGTTGATTTGGTTTCACGAGGCAATGAAGGAATGGATTTCCAATCATTTGGCCTCCCAAGTTAGTCCTCTGGTGTACATTCAGGGAGACGCGGGGCGACTCGAGTTGCAGAGACTCCAAGACCGATGCCAAGCACCGGTGATTCCGAAGGAAGAATTGCTCAAACCACTTCCAGATGTGGATTTACCCTTTTGTCGACCATTGCCGCCGCCACTGCTTCCGACGATGGGATATACACAAGAAGAGGAAGATCCCTTGTCGCATCAAGAGGAACTACTGGAGTATCTTCATTCCGAACTGATTTGGTTGACTCCAACAAATTTACGACTCTTGTTGCTTCCGGATGAAGAAGACGGCAAAGTCTTGGAAATAATGCAGAAACAAGCCTTTGTGCAATCCCTCGATCCTGAATCACAACGTCTCGTCTTGGAAGCCTTGTCAGAAGATGCCATGAGTTTGATTCAAGATTCCGGTCTCACCCCTCTTAATTTGGCGCAACTCGTCGAACACAATCCTCTTGTAGCTCACGCGTGTTTGTTGCGCATTATTGAAAGCAGCTCATCGAGCAACAACAACAACAACAATGAAGCGTCTTCTTGCAAGGATCATTTGAGTGCCCTCGTCACCATGGACATGTCCTTGCATTCCATGGAAGTGGTGAATCGGTTGGCTCCTCAACTTCACCCAGAATACGTGCACCTATTTATCAGCAATTGCATTTCGAGTTGCGAAAATATCGTGGATCGCAATGCACAGAATCGATTGGTGCGCCTCGTGTGTGTCTTTTTGCAATCCTTGCTCAAAAACAAGATTATTCGAGCACAAGATTTGTTTTATGAAGTGCAAGCCTTTTGCATTGAGTTCAGTCGCATTCGAGAAGCGGCGGGACTCTTTAAACTCCTCAAGTCGCTGCAGTAAGTAATAGTAGTATGAGGGTGGGTGGGTGGATGAGTGGTTCCTGGCTACCACAGAGAGAGAGAGAGAGAATGGAGTACGTACGTGTAATCTCTACTTAATAGGACTGATTGAATAGAAATACACCAGCGTCTGGCGCTGTTTGCATATTCGTCGAGCTCATCAGTAACGACACCTGTCGGTGCAGCAAATCGCATTCGAGAAGTGGCGCAGGGCTCTTCAAACTCTGCAAGTCGCCCCGCAGTAATATGAGGGTGGTTCCTTGCGTGCAGAGCGCGAGGGGGAGAAATGCAGCTCCCGTCGGCACACCATTTGAGCTCAACACTCGAGGTCTGTGAATTCAGGCTAGGCTGGTATCGAGATTCTTCTACTAAAACTAAGTTCATAACGAAGTTGACTCAACTACCATACCTGGCGAGTCTACATGAAACGAGACCAAATCACGATTTAAAAGGCAGGTAGTCCACTCTTAGTTGCAAAAATGCGAAAGCGACAAGCTTTCGGATATGCAAGCCATGGTCAACCCAAATACGAGACAGAATCACTTCTCTCTGCTCGGACAGCAGACAAAGCAGTTGCAACGTGGAACTGTGCCCTCAGCACCACTTTTAATCCATTCCGACTCGACTTCGTCGTCAATGAGCATTGGGTGCACATTTCTGTGTGGAACGTTGTCACGAAAGAAGTTTCGCAAATCCAAACTCTTGTACTTCAAGCTAAAGTGTGTTAGAGCAAAAAGAGTTTGCGGATGAGTTTCCACGTGTGGCTTTAGTCGGCTCCATAGCATATGCTTGGTCTGCACTGAGCGTTCGAGACTGTCGTCGTCGATAAAGCTACACTCCACAACTACTACCTTGTGCTGTTGCAAGAGGTCTGGGTATCTCTCAAAGACCACCTCTGTGGTATCTCCCAGGAAGCAAAGCACCGGTTCCTCCTGAAAGGTCGTAACATCGATTCCTTCTTTTCGGAGGCGCCCGATTTCTCGCCCTGGCAACCCTACATACTCCTCCTTAAGTTTGTGCTTTCTCTTGAAGATGCTGAACCCCAAGGTTTCGATTCTGTGATGACAAGCTATAGTGCGACACACAAACTCTTGACCGCCTTGCCGTATTACAATGTCCTCATCAGGTTGAGTCGGTATCAAGTCGAGATCTTTGGCGTAATGTTGACCCTCTCCGTGACTCTCTCGTTCTGTCATACAGTCGGTCATTTCCCGATACGCGCGCAAATGGGCTTGTACAAACGGCAGGGCGACTGCTGGGAGCAGGACGACTGGAGGCTGCTTTTCGTCCCTCAAGTGCGTCAAGGAGTGCACGTGATCACTGTGAGTATGCGATAGAAAGATTCTCTTGGGTTTCCATCCCTGTACCAGCGCACCACAATCAAATGTCCACTTCAGTTCGGGAATCGCCCAACTTGTTGCCTCTCCAGCCTTACTCGTCCCGACGAGCGTGAACCAGTGAACGGCCAGGGAAGTTGTCTTTGCGAGCATCATCTTGACGACGAGTACAGCGTTTGAGGGAACGTGAATGGCGGCCAATCTGATGACTGAAGTGTATTTCGCGATGAGAGTCGTGATCTCCTCTCCCCTTTGTCTCTGTCTATGAAATCATTCTATTGAAAGGTTGTCTTCCAAAATCGCCACGCGTTTTGGAATTGATCGCAATAAGTCTGGGTTTTTGTGTGTTGGGTGACGACGGAAAGACGTACCATTCGTACCGTCGAGCACGCGGACCGAAACGAAGCAGACAAAGCTCAACCTTCACCTCATTCACCAGTTGATTGGTTGCTATAGGAGATTGCTGCTGCACCATGACTGGTGATGCTGCTCCTCCACCAGGTACCCGCCTCGTTCCAAGAGGCGTTCCACAAGTTCACGCTTATCCCATCGCAAAAAAGAATATCTATTTTGTTCGAGATTGTTACGAGGAATGTTATCCCGAAATTCTGTCCGCAGTCGCGTCGGGCAAGACTTTAATCAACATTACTGGCACTCCTGGAATTGGCAAATCTGTGTTTTGCATGTACGTCCTACAGCGATTCCAGGAGGAACAAGATGACACCAAGAAAACCGTAACGGCCTCCTATGATGATGGCAAAGAACTGGAACGAAAGATTTGGATCTGCGGCGAAAACGATGACAGCAACCTTTACCGAAGACCCATTGACGATGACGAGGAAGACTGCAAGTATTACCTCTATAATGGCGTAGCAGATCATCCGCCAACAGAGCCGGAAAAGGGACGCATTATGATATGCTCTAGCAGCCCAAACACTGCGTGGCTACGGAAGCTACGCCGTCGACCTATGGACTATGCAGAATGCTACATGCCTGGATGGGCATTCGATGAGCTTCGCACAGCCAACGTGGCTTTGGGTTGGGGAGTATCAGATGAAAAGCTGGTCAAGCGGTGGAAACACTTTGGTGGAACTGCTCGTTTCATTCTAGGACATGACGATGTTGAAACGTACGGTATGGCGGAGTTCAGAGAAGCACTCAAGAAGATCCAATCTCTTGATGACGTGCTAGACTTTTTCCAAAAAGACGGTGGTCACCCAGAAAAGGTCATCCATCGTCTGCTGCACTTTGATGTCAAAAAGTTTCGCGTTTTGAATGCGGATGATTTTCCGGAGTTGAAGCCCGGCACCGACTACATCGGCTTCAAAATTAGTGAAAATCTCGACGCTAAGCTTGACGATGAACGAAAGAAATTGATGAATTGGCTTGACGGACACGGATACCGGCAACCTTCCTGGACTGGCTATTCAAAAACTACGCACATGAAAAACTGCTTGGGGGCCTAACACTGCAGCTGCTCGACCTCGGTACCAATGTGGTGAGCAAAGAAACTTTCTCTGAGACGCAAGGGCACTACCAGAGATTCTCTGTATCACTTTTGCTGTCCCAGGCTCTCCTCGAAGCCTACCGGTCACCAGACGCCAAAATCTTTGATCTATTGATAGTTACAAACTACACAATGGCACCCTTTGGTTGTTTCAAATCACCAGAAACATGGATCATGCGGTGCACACCGAAGGTATTTTGGACTTGCTGAAACATTTGAGTTTACTCGAAACTTTCCTGGCAGGCACAACAAGCGTGAAACTTGTGTTCATCGTTCCGGCTCGGCTCGAGCCAACGTTCCCACAGCAAGTCTACGAAATGGCGAATGTCTACAAGGCGGGCGCGAGTCTCAATGAAGTCTACAATTATGGATGCGACAGCGTTCCGGGTATCGGGCCCAACAAGAAGAGGAAGCTTCAAGGATCTGGGATTAATACTATCCAAGATTTGCTGGATGCTTACGACGCAAATAACATATTGGTGTCTTTGGTTCGAAAGACCATCAAAGACTTCAAGGCTGTTTTAGAAGCTCGAAGTGCACTGATAGAGATCGCAAAAATTCCACAGTTTGTAGCTGGACTCAACTACAACTATGACAACAACAATGATGAGTGAGCCAAGATATTCAAGTACAACAGTGAAATGGTATGGATATGTATGTGACAGGTGGTCTCTGCTTTTGAATCCAGTACACGTGATGCAACAACCACAACTTCTCTGGTGTGTGAGTACTATTGTTTGTTCTTGAGGTACACCCACTACGTTTCTCGCTTCATATGCATTGAGCGCACTGTACCAGGTACCAAGTCTTGAGCATCTCGCCAGCAGCTTTCAGTGTGGAAGAGTCAACCATTCTTGCTGCATTGGGGAATCGGGCGCAGAGTGGCAATCAGATTCTGTTACAGATTAGGTTTCTGTATAGTCCAAGGGTTTTTTCTGCCTTGTCTTCAGAACTTCGGTTCTGAGTACTGTCCGTACTCTCTGTCTTGTCACTTGGAAATGATGCAACAATCTGGACCAAAGTGGTGGCACGGGACAACCTGGC